>JAXQGP010000246.1:0-29979 GCA_037040125.1 Kazachstania sp. M6911
TGTATTATAGAGGTGTGTGGGTGTTTACTAACCCACGCACAGAAAGAGAAAATATCTTAGATATTTTCACCTCATCGAGAAAAACAAATAGACAGAGTTGACACATCTGGTCATCGATATAAATGAACATATGTACGGCTGTACATGCAAGTATGTCAACTCTTATATAGTTTATATATAATAAAAAGAATAAGCAATTACAACTATACTAATAGAATTATGTCCTCAACTAACATAAGTCAATATTTCCAGTTACTGCGTCAACATAATTTACAACAATAATACATTTATAATTATGTCTAACGTTCACTATCCTGATCCACCTCCGGTGTTCTCACTAAGTCAGTTACGTTTACACTTTCTACAATATTAAATACAAATAGAAATATCTAAGAAGTGATAATTATATAACTTATTATATATAAAGTTTAAATTAAAAAAACACAAATATATGGTTTCGTGGTCTAGTCGGTTATGGCATCTGCTTAACACGCAGAACGTCCCCAGTTCGATCCTGGGCGAAATCATTTATTTTTTTTCGAAATTTTTTTAATCAAGTGACTATTTTTAAATTTCTTGAAGTGTTCAACAGGCGTCGGCTATTTACGTATAACAATATTACCATAAATTATTATATACCTTTTAAGATAATATATATATTATATTCCATTTCTGTGAACTAATTATCAAGACTTGTTGCGATACTCCTCCAAGATCCATTTTGCATGATGTAGAAGAATGCAATTAGTAGTTGTAGGAAAATAAATAATAAATTAAAACTCAAATACAGGGATGGATACACCTTATCTATAAATGAATATTGTGAAAATATAACTAGGCTAATTTTTTTTTAATCTTTAATCTTTCTGTGATCACCAAATAATTGTTCTAAATTAGCAGGATCAATAGATTTACCCAATAAATAATCCAATGGCAATTGTTTCGAATATAATTGGCCACTCTTTAAATGCGTCTTAACCATTTCTGCCATACCATTAATCAATATATCACTACCATTTAGTGAATCACATCTTTTCAATCTGTCCTTATGAACTGATTCTTGAATCATACCAATATCTACCTCGTGTAAAGTTTCAATATGATCTGTGGTAAAGGAGACAGGAACGAAACAAATACCTGGAACCTTTGTGTTATCTATACTAGTCAAGAATTTAGAGATTGCTAAAGTTTGAGCACCTAACCAAGGTTTTGGACCGACTTGTGATTGCCAAGTTAATCTGTAAGGGTTCTTAAACTTCAATTTTGTCATGATCTGACTAACGGTAGCCGCAACTTCTGCAGGATATGCATCACCGGTATTAACAACATCCATTGGTAAAGAGTGAGAGGAAAATAAAATAATGACTTTATCTCTTATTTCTTCAGGAAACTCTTTTAATTTTTTGGTAATATTTGTAGCAAAAGCATCTATTAAACCTTTATTTGTTGGCCAACGATCGATTGTAGACCAAACGATTGATCTATTTGGATCTAATTTTTTAACTTGTCTCCATAATTCGTTGATAGAGGAACCTGTAGTAGAATACGAGAATTGTTGATATTGGGTCACAGCAACTGCTCTAGTGACACCATCATTCAACATCTTTTGATAAGTTTCATCAGTTAATGGTTTGGCATAACGGAATGCAACGTATGGATAGTGAGGTTTAGTCTCAGGACTAATCTCATCCAGAATCTTACAAACCCTTGTTGATTGATACTCCGACCATTTACGAATTGGGGACCCACCCCCAATTTCCTTATATTGTTGTTCAATTTTAGGAGTTCTAAATTGAGCAATATATTTAGCAATCAACGGTTGAAACCTTCTATTAATCGGAATTAGATCATTATCGGCAAATAATTGATATAAGAAATCGTGAGTCTCTTCGATTGTAGATGGACCACCCATATTCATGAAAACAATACCTGTAGCATCCTTCTTTGATTTATTGTAGATCTGACTCTGACAGAAACAACGTCTCAGTGTTCTAGTAGGCAGGCTAGAGGTATTAACTAATCTTATTCCAAACATCCCTAATTCTGAATTTGAAGTTATCCCTTTAAAATGGACAAAAACTAAAAGAATACGAGACAAATTCTAGAAATCACAATCAATAAGAGAAAATTGGTACAAACCTTATATATACAACTCAATTGGGTTACTTCATTGGATTACTAATCCAGGTACCCCCCCTGTAACCATTGTCCATTGTTTCGTTGCCATCGCAAACTTTGTTCCAAAATTTTTCAAATGGAACGACGCTGCGGAAACCCTAAATACAGCAGATCTAGGTCTACTAATGATGTTTCGTTGGCCATTGTCCGATTTTCTGTTGAGAGTTTCATTGATGACACAACAACCACAACCATAACGACCACGACGACCAGCAAACTAAAAGCGTGTGATCTAGTATATAACGGTTTTTTCCAGATCTATGAAGTAAATTACTGTGTCTTGAGGAATTGATCAGGATAACCTGTTTTATTTCTATTTTACCTCATATTTGAACGTAGTTACGTAAGTTAGGCGATAATTTCTCAGTGGAAGAGGGTATTATAACAAAAAATCTGGTTTAATACATTGAACATTTCACAATGTATAATTTTATTGACTCCGGGATATGTTATCTGTGTGATACTTATGGAATCGATAACTTCACATTAAGATTTGCGATCTGTCTGTTAGGATCATTCCCCTTAAATGCAATTTTGAAAAGATTACCAGATCAAAGAGTTCATTTAAAATGCATTTATATCATTTCTATGTGTTTCGTATTCCTCTTTGGTGTCATGAATTTGGCATCAGGCTTTAGAACTTTGTTCATAAGTTCCACCTTCACATATCTGATTACTAGATTTTTCAATTCGGCATTCATGCCTCATATCAATTTTGTATTTGTCATGGGACATTTGGCCTTAAATCATATATCTGCTCATTTTGTGTCTACATCAACAAATTCAAACATTAATTCTCAAATTAATATCACTAGTGCTCAAATGGTTATGGTTATGAAATTAACATCATTTGCGTGGTCTTATTACGATGGTACCTATTTAAAGAAAGATGAATTCGAGACACAATTGACTAAATATCAACAATCAAGAGCAATTAAGAAACATCCTTCGTTATTGGAATATTATGCATATGTCTTCTTCTACCCGACTATCTTGACAGGCCCAAGTTTTGATTTTGTAGATTTCGATTCGTGGTTGAATTGTGAAATGTTTAATGACTTACCTGAATCCAGAAAACCATTAAATAGATATCATAAAAGTGAAAGAAGACAAATTCCAAAGAATGGTAGATTAGCCTTTATGAAAGTTGTTCAAGGTTTATTCTGGATGGTTCTTTATTCCATCTTGCCCAAATATATCAACATTGCTACCGTATTAAATTCATCCGTATTCATGTCGCATAATTTCATTTACAGAATTCATTACATGTACTTATTAGGTTTGGTAACAAGATTTAAATATTATGCTGCTTGGACCATATCCGAGGGTTCATGCATATTGTGTGGTCTAGGTTACAATGGTTATGACAAGAAAACAGGTAAAATTAAATGGGATCGTGTTAAAAATATCGATATTAAAGGTGTAGAGACTGCTCAAAGCACAAGGGATTGTTTAGAATCATGGAACATGAATACAAATAAATGGTTGAAATATTATGTTTACTTAAGAGTCGCAAAGAAGGGCCAAAAACCTGGTTTCCGTTCAACTTTATTTACATTTTTAACTTCTGCATTCTGGCATGGGTTTAGTGCTGGTTATTATTTAACATTCGCTACAGGTGCACTTTATCAAGCATGTGGTAAATTTTATAGAAGAAATTTCAGACCCATCTTCTTACAGAAAGATGGTGTCACACCAACTAAAAAGAAGTGGATCTATGATTGTCTAGGTGATTATGTGATTAAATTGTCTTTTGGTTATATGATTCAACCATTCTTAGCATTAAAATTTACAGACTCCTTGAAAGCCTGGGCTTCTGTATACTTCTATGGTCATATTATTGTCCTAACTTCCTTCTTCTTATTTAGAGGTCCATACTGTAAAAAGGTAACAAATTTCCTGAAATCGTTACAACCAAAGGAAATTGAAATAATGAATCAAAAGAAATTAGAGAAGAATATTTCTCAAGGTTCAGGTGTCTTAAGTGATATAATCAAAGATAAGATTGAATATGAGAAGCAGAATAAGAATGCTTCGGAAGAGGAATTAGATCCATTGGAATTACAAGAAATGAACCTTGGTATTCCAAATATCGATGATGCCGATTGGGATGAAGTTAAAGAAGATTTTAATAAATTTATCGGTGAATACAATGAATGGAAGGATAAAAAAGGTCTAGAAATTGAAGAAGAAAATCTGTCAAAAGCTTTCGAAAATTTCAGAAAGGAGTTGGCAGAAACTGCCAATAATGCTTCAGACTCCACACGAAAGATGAGTTTCAGTGGTTATTCTCCGAAACCAACTTTCAAGAAAGATTAATCAATAAGAGAGTGACAAGTACTTCTGTTCACTTCATTTTAATGGTTTACGAAAAATTGACGTTATTAAAATATATACATATATAAGAGATAAAAAATTCATATATACACATACGTTTTGGATATTTTATTCTTAAAATTCATCAGGGTTAAACAGATCCAGATCTAAGTCAATATCCTCATTATCACTTTGTTCTTTTCTGTCACTGGTAGGTGGTTTATCGTTACCACTAAATACAAATGAACCTCTTCTACCATCAGCATTGGCTTGACTTTGATCTGCCGTATTGTTGGTATTTTCACTATTATTTTCTGTTTCAGCTTCTGTAGTTTCGATAGCATGATTAGTACTCACATCTGCATCCGATTCTCCTGGTATCCTAGTTAATTTATCACTATTCAAAGATGCCATCGCTAACATACCTCTCCTTAAGGCATCATCACCTGGCCAAACAAAATTATTTGGCCCAACGGTACCCTTATCAAATGTAGGCGGTATCTTCGTAAATTTCGATAATTTTGTAGCATAATCGAGCAATATTGTGGAGTTAACTTTTTGTCTTTGTTCTAATATTGTCTTCTGCTCAAATTCCACTTGTTCTAAACTTGGTAGACTATTTAAGTCATCATGACATTCATTCAGAATCTCAAGTATTTCTTTTGTTTGTTCACCAACAGCTGTACGTTTATCTTCTAGTGAGTTCAATCTCTTATCAATCTCATCATATTTTGCAAATGTCTCCAGATTAGTAAATAAATCAAAATCGGCCTGTATCAAATCTTGAGCATATTTCAAATTTGGATGAAATTTATCAACGGATTCAATCAACCTCGCTAATGTATCCTCGTAATCTGTAAGGTTCTTATATATTGCAATTCTAGCTAGTCTATCTTCTAAGGAATTGATAGCTGCAGCGCCAGCTCCGGAGGTTGCTTCTGATAATAACGATACGGATGAAGATCTAACGTGAGACATTCCAAATTCATGTGTAGACATTTTCTAGTTTTTCTATGTCGTTTCCCTTATATGTTCTTGCCAGTCTGCTAGTGAACTCTATAACTCTTCTTTCTTCTCTGCTCTCTTTAATATGCCTTTTCTTCAAGTTTGTCTATGAACTGTTTTTAAATGATACTTCAAGAAGAGATCTCGCATAGTAGGAACTTCAGTTAAAAAAAATGTAAGCGGTTCACATCTCGTATTCATACTTAAACCAGTTATTAAAATTGTATAAAGCAATATATTCCATGGGTGAAAAAGAAATCTGATACTATTATAAAAAACTATCATTATTAATACATAAGGTACATAATATGTATATGTTTGATATTGACTCACAAAGGTAACGCTTTTAAACAGCACATGATTGCAATTTCAAGAAAGCCAGAAATAGAAAACGAATTACACAGGGAGTCTGAATCCTACTAATCTATAAGAAGAAGAAAGTAGACTTATTATAATGAGACCTTTGCTCCCATTCTTGTAGGTTTTTCTAGGGAGTAAAGACTGTTGATAATTGGAGGTGGCTCCTCTATATTAGCCTCCTTCAATTGTCTTTGTACTTCGTCTTTTAACCCTTTTTGCCATAGTGGATGGTTCTCACCAATAGTATATGTGATACATGCGTCCATCCAACCATTTTCACCCAAGAAAGTTAGATGCTCAATTGCATCGTCTATCTGAATTGCCTTCCCGTCATGCAAACCGCCACTTAGTCCTGGGTGCTTGATATGAACCACATGAATATGCAAATGATAATATGACGGTTGATAGTGAATAAAAATACGCAACTCGTCCGCATGTACCGCATAATTGTAACAAGGTGGAATTACAGATTTTAATAATCTGTTGATCCGGATTAGCCAATCTCTATGTTCAGGTCTAAAATCTCTAATAGATTTGATATCATCCCTATACATTAATGCCACTAGATATAGAGATTCCAAAGTCTGGCCATCCCACCTTGTATCTGGTAATAGAATAAAAGCATCATCTTTCTGCAATTCATTATATTGTTTATAGATAATCCTACTGTCCTCTGTATTTTCATACAGTATCTTGTACACCCAATCCAGTTTGTGACCAGACGTCATTTCATCGATGAATGGCTTAACAATTCTTTGATACATATCTGGAGTTTCTTTCACAATATGCAATTTTTGTTGATCGTACCTTCTTATATGGACGTCCGTAGCAGGCCATATAAAACTAATCTTAGCTGTGGGATTCTCATCTATATTCTCTTTTATTAAAGCTAAAGCCCAATAGTAATTTTCATTTGAAGTTAGTTCATTTAAATCGACAACCCCATCCAATAGGTAGAATTCCGTTGCGTACGGTTTTCTTATCCCTAATTCCTCGTCCGATACTAACATAATCTCATTATCGTGCTTCTTTACAGGATGATACTCATTCTTTGAGCTTCTATAAGAGTTAATCCTAGTCCAAGGGGGATGGATAGACTGTTTTCTAATAGTTTCATTATGGATGAAGTGAGTCTTCTCTACAGTCAGTATAGCGGCTTGTGAATCAACTGTCCCAAGTAGAGAAATTATCTTCGTCTCTGGATTAGAATCAAGGTCTCTTACGTACTGAAACCTAGTCAGTAGATCATTTAAGGTGTATGATTTATTATAGCTCTGTGGACACATTTTCACTTCAGATTACTGCCAAATATTATCAGTTTGGGTTGTTCATAACCATGAGGAGGAGAACTAACTGCAATGAAATAATTATCATATAGTATCTATACTCTTATATATACTTTTATATATATTTATATTTACATTTTATGTCACTTCTAATTTCTTTGAAGAAATATTCCTGTACCCTTAAATACCCTTTAAAAGAATGTAAGGGACAATCGTCTCATCAGAAAATAACCAAAAGGATACATTTAGGAAGAGAGTATGGTAAGTTGTTTCAGGGCGTTACAGCGAATAAGGGGTACGTATTGCAGAGAGGAATATCACCTCATTAAAGATATTTTTCCATCACACCATTTCTTATCCAATATTAAACACCAAATGGACGGTCGGAATGATTTTTTAATTCTTCTTCGAAATTTTGGAAAAGTGACTCAGAGTCATTTAGCAATTGTTCCCACCCAGTATTATAACTTGACCAGAAATCGTCAACCAACTTTTGTGCTACTTCTGTTTCTGCGGCTGAGATCTTTTCACCTGTACTTGCAAAAATTGTCGGTTGACCACTATAAGGTGGAACTACATTCGTACCATCCGGATTTTCAGAGTCATTTGGTACAGTATATCTATTATTGTTTGATGTATTATTATGGGGATCGGCATTGATACTACTTCCAACTGTATTGGTTGCTTCATTCGCAACTTTTGATATATTCCTATCTTTTTTCTTTAATGATTCAATATGTTTACGAAGTCCTAGGATCTGATTTTGCTCTTGAAGCTGTACCTGATATTGTAAATAACTTTGATACGCCTGTCTTGCCCCAATAGGTCCTGAATTACCTATTGGACCATTAACAGACTCTACTTCCAATTTGGGAGAATCAGATGAGAAATCTTCACGTAGTTCTAAGCCATTCACATGTCCCCTTTTATTGCACACTCCTTTGGTGATCAACGTACTTTCAATCTTCTTTCTATATTCTAAAGCTTTTTCGACAATGATTCTATAAGTTTTTTCTAGCGTAATTAGAATTAATCCTGAATATGATCTTAGAATAAGGTTTTTCAATTCGAAACCTCTTTTATTTGCCTTATCATAACTTATCCAATCTTCAAATATTTTCTTATACATGTTGAAGGTAGTGATCAACGAGATAGATTTATCAGTTGGGACATTGAATGAAGTCATATCCCATTCAACCTCCGTCATATCATTTGAAACAAATATACCATTTTCAAATAATGTTGCCTTTAGGAAGAAGAAGGCATAGAATACACCAAGAGACTCCAATACAGGATGCAATGAAACCCCTAAACAGGCCGTCAAATAAGGTGTTAAATGGTTATACGATGGATGGACCATCTCTGGGAAATATTTTTCATCTAATTCGAAACAATGGTTAACAAAATTTTTAAAAATGGCGAACGTCAAAAGATGAGTTTGGATTGAAATATTTTTCAGTAGTAGGGATCTATGATTCAATAGCACAAAACCAACTGAATAAAAGATTGTAATTATGTCCAAAATAGTCAACATTAATCTAAGATCCCCGAAGGTTAATTCAGATATTAAATCCGGATCTGTCGCATATTTGATTGGTTTTAGTTCATCTTCTAAAAATTTTAAAAGAATTTGTCCATGTTCAACAACTCTAGGGGTACCTGTCTTCCTATAGAATTCACATATCATTGGTCTAACCAAGAACAGAAATCTTCTCATTTTACCAAAGAATGATTTCTCTTTTGTAAAATCTCTTATTGCTGGTTTTGTCGAAGACGGAAATTTTGGTCCACTTGCATTATCTGTACCGGAGCCATTATTTAGTAACAAAGATAATGTTTTCGGAATCATACAATATTCTGGTCGTTGATCATCTCTGTTTAAACCGAATTCATTATTCATAACATCACCATATAGTGCCAAGCTATTATCATCTTGATAATTAATATCATTGAATGTTTCGAGGTCAATATCCAATTGTTTCCCCATTCTTAATGATAATTCAAAATCAAAGTATAGTGCCCAGGTCCATAAATTCTCAATAGATTCGCAACTACCTACAACTAGCTCTCTATTCTTATAAATTTCCCTAATGTTTAAATGTAAACCTAAAGTCTTTGCACTTGTCGTCAATTGTGACATTATTCCAATTAGACTTGATTCATCACCTTTTTGCGCAAAACATGATATATAGAAAACTCGTTGCAATAAGAACTGCGCCCTTTCAATATAACTAGTCTTTGGGGATACTAAACCAGTCAAAAATACGATTAATCTCATTATTTGAACCGGGATATTGTGTCTAAATTTTGTGAACACCAAAATCATTAAAATAACAGCAATCTTGTAGTAATTTTTCTTACCTGTTGGTTTCAGTTGAATAATATTACCTACTCTATTTTGAATGAAACTAAACTCTAAATCATAAAGGATTTTCCTTTTGTCTAGGAATGTGTTAGATTCATAGAGATTTGAATTCTTTTCATCAAAGAAATCATTGATATAACCTTTTATTGAATCATAATCTGGTAGACACGGCAATATATCATTTAAAATAGACACTGAACTACCTAGATCAAGCTCTAGTAAATTAAGTTCGTCAGAGCTACTAGCCATATATTTTTTCTTCCAATTATTCCTTTCTAATTTAATCTTCTTCCATAGTTGAATATATTTGTCCTTAAAACCCCAGTTATTTCTCATGATAAAAGTACGTAATGAAGTAGGACCATATGATATGGTTCTACCATTGTCCTTACATTGAATATAATAGTAATTTCTGAACGGATTTGGTATCTGTTCTTCTACAGATGACCTCACACTTTCTACGCTACCTTCAACGTTACTAGAAGCGATGCTCTGTGCAATATTTGGAACATCTGCTGTTACATGCCCCTCATAGAAGGAGAAATGGCTCGTGGTTGGGCTTGCTTGCGTAACCGGTGAACCTGCTGAGTTATTATACAGTACCATTGTTGGGAATTGCATATTTGAAAGTGAATCTCTCAAAGGGGCTGACGAGTATTCAGCGACTCCTAGAGTGGTGATATTAGGGGATCCCCTTTTCGTATTACTACTCTTCCTCGATCTTGAATCGTTTGATGTATTATTAACTGGACTGCTCCCGCAATTTGAATTGTCTGTGTAGATACATTCTGAAAGTTCTCTTGATTTACAACTTGAGCAAATGGGTTTCTGCTGATCACATTTCAATTTACGTTTCCTGCAGAATGAGCATGATCTTATTGGTTTATGTCTCTTCGATTTTGGCTTCTTAACCTTTTGAGCATCCGATGCATCTTTCGATGTGGTAGTTTGCATCTGCGGACTTCCAGTTGCAGATAATTTTGAACTGTCACAGTCCATCTTCTTATCAGGGTAATGTGATTTTTGTAGATATTCAATGTTCAAAGCAAAATTAACTCTTGATATATTCCATTGCTCTTTAACCTCTGATTCAAAATGTGATTGCTTCTATTATAAGCCTTTTCCGACTGCACTACGTAATAAGAAACTGAAAAAAAATATGAACACAACGGATTCCACCAACTTCATTCAAGAAGACATACATGAAGAGTTATAGGATAAACACATCATAAATAGATTACACCCGTACCGTCGGTACAACATATAACTCTATGCTTATGTAACTGTTAATGATATACATTTCTTATGGTTGAGACATTTCCGACCCTGCAATGTATGATGCGTCATACCTCGATGATCCCACTATTAGTCACATATGCATAACTACATAGACTGTCTAGATTTTTTGAATCTGACTGTTCCAGATTCTGGATGGTTCTGTAGTTATATCCTTCACCTGTGTAACCTTATAACATAGTAGCTGGTAGAGATGATGCGTTCTTTGCACGTGCAGAAAGCACTTCAACATTCTTGTCTATTATATTGATCAAGTTGAAAATTTATTCGAGAGAAATATAAATAAGTTGGCCCACCGTTCAAAAGAGTTACATGCTAGAACACTATTGCGAGTGAAGCAGTAAGTTCATCCATACACATTAGTGTTCATTCATATATCTCAACAGCGATGGAAGACATTTTACAATCAAAAGTAGCACGTTCCGGCAGGGAGAATCAAGTCTACTCACACAGGACAGGTGCTAGACTAGTAGCAGGCTGTGTCTGTCTCAATAGCGATCATACAAAAGTATTAATGATCAATTCTTCTGCTGATAGAAATAAGTGGATCATACCCAAAGGTGGTGTCGAGAATGATGAAGTTATGACTGATGAATTAGGTCAACCAGATTATAGTAAGACAGCTCTAAGGGAAACTTGGGAAGAAAGTGGCTGTATGGGTGAAATTGTCAAGAAACTTGGGTTTGTTGAGGATATGAGACCCCCAAAAGAATGGAATAAAAATTTCAAAAGTGAAGTACATAAGGATAATATTATTGTTAACCCACCGAGATCGGAGTTCCACATATATGAAATGGATATAATTACTCTAAAAGATGATTTCCCAGAATCCAAGAAGAGAAATAGAAAACTGGCCACTTTCGAAGAGGCTAAACAAGATCTAATCAGAGCAAAGAGACCTGAACTATTAGAAGCCTTAACAAGGTCTAGTATCCTGAGGGATTGATATATATATCAGAGCAGTATTCTTTTCATTCTAATTCTCTGACGATCTTCATGTTAATACAATGCATATAATCGTTTTTTAATACTTAGATGTTTTATATATTTCCGTAATTTTCTGTTATTTATTTAGAACCACCTAGGAAACCAGACATCATATCTTGTAAGAAGTTAGATTGTCTTGGTGCCTGGATACCGAAATATTCTTGACCTAAAAATTCCAATTGAGGTCTGTAGTTGTTTGAGATATCCTTGTAGTGTTCTGATAATGTCTGGAATAATGATTTTTCCTTGGTCTGACATGCTAATATAAGTAATTGCAAGAAATTTAATTCAGACAAATTTTCGAAATAGAACATTTTGAAATCAGCTTCTTGCTTTGGAATACGTTTTGTAATAATTTCATATTTAATATCAGGATAGGTGGCTACAAGTTTGTTTAGAAATTTATCCCTAACTTCATTTGCAAATTTGATGTTTGCAATGAATAAATAATTTAGAATTAATCTGCTAAAGAAATCACCAACAATATCTAGATGCGTCTTATCATCGTCTTCTTCAACAGCCTGTGTAAACCAGCTCCATATTAGCTCAAAATATCTGTTCATAGAATCGTGTGTACCTAACATGAAATATCTTTCAGCCTCATATATGTGTTCACCTTCTAATAACTTCAAGGCAATGACGTTGTGCAAGTATGGATCACCGAATTTATAGTCACTAAATTTAACAGACCAGTTGTTCATACCAGTAACGACATCCTTCATATTTGGCTCAGTCGGTTCAACTAATACCAGTAATTGAATCAATCTACCAACTGAGTTGTCATCAACGGTAACTTCTGCCAAATCATAAATCTCTAGAAGATAAAAGATAAGATCAGTACCAGAACCACCTTGTTTAGCCTTCAATAGGGATGACGCACCTTGGCTAACCAATTCAATGGCCAGTTCATAACTTTTGGCTCTTACGTATCTATTAGCAATGGTTCTTAGAGTTTGATGTGCCTCATAATAGTCACCTGCAGCGATTTTGCTCTCGAAACGGTGTAATGTTCTAGCTAATTTTTGTTGGATGGCGGTACCTGTAGTTGCAGCACTCATTGTTGTTGTTCTTAGGGTAAGTCGATATGTACTTATCAGAATTGGCGATTAACACTGAGGATATCTCTGTAAAATGTTATAACTATTCTTCAATTGTCATTTGAAGAGTCAACGACTGCATCGTTGTCAGATGTCACTGTGTGTTTGCTGTTCATCTCTGAAAAACTTTCGGCTTCCTGCTCACTACGTAAACGAACCACAGCGAGGAACAGAAGGGAACCCGAAAACTGTATAACTTTCCAAACAGAGAACCACTACACAATGCAACAGGAAATTGGTTGGAACTTGTTACGATTAGTTTGGGAATTAATAAGATATCTGAGTCGTATTTCATATCCCTATTGCTCTTTCGTAGTTTAAAGCTCTAGAGGTTTAGATATTCACCTGATAATTACAGAAACACCCATAACAAGAGGTTAAAAATGTCTGCTGACGTGGTTGAAAACACAGCTGTTCAGCTGATTAATGAGGACAAGGAATTCTCTCAAGAATTACCGACATACTTCCAACAATGTTTGAAAGGCAGAGATATCGACCAGAACTATCATGTCATATCCGTCTTTGGGTCTCAATCTAGTGGTAAATCTACATTACTGAACCTTCTTTTCAATACCAAGTTCGACACAATGGACGCTCATAATAAGAGACAACAAACTACTAAAGGTATTTGGTTATCTCATACTACAGAAGTCAATACAAATAAAGGTACTAACACTGATCCAGGTTCCGATATCTTTATCTTGGATGTAGAAGGTTCTGATGGTGCTGAACGTGGCGAAGACCAGGATTTTGAAAGAAAAGCTGCATTATTTGCAATTGCAGTCTCTGAAGTTATGATTATTAACTTATGGGAACAACAAATTGGTCTATATCAAGGTAATAATATGGGTCTTTTGAAAACAGTCTTTGAAGTTAACTTATCCCTATTTGGTAAGAATTCTAAACAATTAGAAGAGTCTCAGTCTCAAAAACATAAGATGTTACTTTTATTCGTTATTAGAGATCATGTAGGTGTCACACCATTAGAAAGTTTAAGTGAAACTTTAACTACTGAATTAGAGACCGTGTGGAAGGAGTTAAGTAAACCTGCTAATTGTGAAAATTCCACTATTTATGATTTCTTTGATTTAAAATTCGTGGGACTAAATCATAAAATTCTAAGAGCTGATAAATTCTTGGAAGATGTTAAGAATTTAGGTGATGATTTCTCTAATTCTGATAACTCCGAAAAATATTTATTCAAACCACAGTACCATCATATGTTACCATTAGATGGTTGGACAATGTATTCAGCAAACTGTTGGGATCAAATTGAACACAATAAAGATTTAGATTTACCAACACAGCAGATTTTAGTCGCTAGATTCAAGACTGACGAAATTATGAATGAGACCTTAGATAAATATTTTGAAAATTATGATTCGAAGGTTAAACCATTGATCTTGGAAAATGATAAGGAATCTTTAATTAAATTATTAGTTTCTATCAAAAACAACTGTACTGAAATGTATGACGATTTAGCTAGTCGTTATGCAAAACAAGTGTACCTCGAAAATAGATTAAAATTACTATCAAAGATTAATGAAAAGTTTTATAATACCATCGAATTATTCATTAAGGGAATATCTACCGAATTGATTGATTCATTAAAGAAATCTTTAAGTGCTAAAGACAACGAAAAATTGTCATTCAATGAAGTTTTATTGCAAGTATCTGGTGACGTCACAAACAGTTTCAATGGTTTCATTAAAGGCTTTCAAGCTGAAGATTTAATCAATGATGAGTCCATCAAAGAACTTACTTTGAAATTCAATAAATTTTTAACCAAGAAACAAAATGAATTACGTGATGTTCATGTCAAGACAATAATTTCACAATTTAAGAGAAATATGAACTTTTCAATGAAGGATAACGTTATATCTTATTTATCTAATCCAACTGATGATGTTTGGGATAAAGTTTTAAAATTCTTTAATGAAACAATGGATGAATTATTAAGTAAATATAGAATTACGAATGATGGTGATACTGAAAAGTTCTACGATTTCCAAGTTGGTTTTTCTACAGAGTTGAATGAGACAATATACAAGAGATTACGTTATATTGCTTGGACAATACTAAACACCACCGTTCATGATTACCTGAACGAAGAAACAGTTACTAGCATATTAAGAGATAGATTCGAAAATTCATTCAGATACGATGAGCATGATACACCAATCCTATGGAAGGATGAGGCACAAATTGACAATGCCTTCAAGGTTGCCAAGGAGAATGCACTGGAAATATTTGGTGTACTTTGTATTGCTAAGAGTGTGGACAACATTGAGATCATTCCAGACATTAGAGTTGAAGATGTTGAAGTCGAGGACGATTTAGGAATATATCACTTGGAAAGATTTGCGCATATAATAAATGAAATTCAAAAGGAGAAAGTATTAAGACAATTTAGAAGGCAAATCAATTTAAGTGCATTAGATGCAAAGAGATCAATGATCAGCACAACAACACATATTCCAATCTGGATATATGCATTATTGGTAGTACTAGGCTGGAACGAATTTATGATGGTTCTAAGAAATCCATTATTGATTACTTTGATGTTACTTGGTGCAGTCGGTCTTTACTTTGTTAATAAATTCGATTTATGGGGTCCAGTATTAACTGTCGTGAATAGTGCTATAGGAGAAACTAGGACTACCATCAAAGATAAACTAAGAACATTTGTGTTGGAAGAAGATGAATTAAAAATGAGAAATAAAAAGAATGAACCAGAAAAATATGAAATGGATGATCTTAACGAAAAAACGGAAATTATTGACGAAAAAGTGCATATAGATGAATAGTGAATGGCTTAGGTTGACATAATTTCACCACCTGGGTTTATTTATCCTACATTTGTTTGTTTTCTGTTTGGAGAAGTTATATGATATAATGTCCTCATCGTTTATGGGACAATAGTTTAATGAATTATTTACATAAATATGATGGTTATAAATATACATATTTATCTTTCTATAAAATTACTATATGACGTTTTTCATGCGGTTTTCCCATTGCTGAATACACAATTGCAATTTATCCTGTTCCTCTGGGCTCCTTTTGATAAAAAAATGCTCCAATATATCACTCCAGAATTGTTGGAATATGGTTAAAGTGGACATATCTTGAGGTATTGTGGTTAGCTGTGCAGGTAAAAGTTTCCAACTATCTTTCTGAAGCTTACCTCCTCTAAAATACTCTGAGAATACAGATACCCAATATTTATACACACATCTAGAGGCATCTGCAAGATTTTCGAGCATTGTGGGATCAAAATCTAAAAAATCAATCGAATCACCATATTCGTCACGTAATATGTAAGCGATAGACTCAAGAACAGCTATGACTATTTCATGGAAAATAATATCTGACGTCTCCTTAAATGTATATTTTTTATGTATCTCATCATTACTGTTTTGATATTCTGCCGTAGGAGCGACTGAGACATCCTCATGAGGTTCATTCATAGAACCATATCTGAAAGTATTCTCTTCAAAGGCAGTCTTAGCAATAAGATCTCCAGTCATTCCGTCTCTATACGAAACTGTAAGAATATCATCTGTCAATGCCTTCAAACACAAATTCTTATCATTTGACAATAATATTACAAAACAGTTTTTCCTTTCTTTAAAATACACGCAACAGTCGAGAATAGCATCATCCTTAACGACGTTAATATCCATTCTTTGAGTCAATTTCTGACCAATTACACCGCTATCCATATTCGCTAAATGATTATAGATCCATGTATTGCCCATTCTTGCTGCTTCTCCCACGTCTCGACCTTTCTTTAATTCAAAGTTCTTCTTTTCTTTAGCTGTATTTCCATTTTTCAACCCATCCAGTTCTCTTATTGTGTATCTGGGTATCATAATTGTGTGGTGATATGTCGAATATAATAACCTCAGCTCTTCGAGGATGTCGAGATGAGATATGATAAAATTCGTATCTACGACGAATAATGTAGTAACCGTGGGAAGTTTATCTGTTTTCATCTTAAAATCAATATTGGGGTAATTTGTGTTGGGGTATTCGGTAAAATCTGGTTGGAGACTATTATCTACAGTGTCTAATATCATTTCTACATCTTCGTCGTCAGTTACGTTCTGTACAGGCTCCTTGACCTCTTCAACCTTTTCAACCTCTTCTATCTTCTCATCTTTTATGCTAAAATCTTTTGGACTTTCAACAGTTGGTTCAAATTTTCTCGTCACATTATCCTCCTCAAGTTTAGAAGGCTTTGATTCAATGTGTAAAAATTCATCTAAATCACTTAAAGAATATTTGTGGTTATTGCAAACAGTTGGACCTGATCCATCTCTTTTGTGTTTATGTTTAGGCTTCCGTGTACTTTGAGTGTTGTAGTTATTACCATGGACCGATTCCAGAACCATTTTTAATGCTATGCTAAATTCTTCTATTGCGTTCTCTTGTTATATGCATTAAGGATTGTCATGTATTTGCCTATTGAAGTTTTCTATTTTTAATAAAGATTATATCTTGTCGGCTTTAGCTTTTAACTACTACAGCAACGACAAGAGATAAAATGTAGTAAATAAAGAGCTGAATACACGAGGATTATCTAGTATTCTCATTCTATAAATTTATTTAGTATTATAAACAGTTAATGGTTGATAAGATGTCACCAACCAATAGCGATGTATTTTCTATCTGTTCTAACGGGATCACATCTACGCAATACCTGAGCATCTCTTCGATGGTATCTTCAGCCAATTCCATCTCCGAAATCGATATACCTTCAAGGAGCATTAAACACAGAGAGGTCAATGATGATCTAACGATAGGTGGTAAATTAGGTCTAATCACAAGATCTCTAGTATCTTTGGATGGTACTGCTCTCTTGGCAGCACTAACACGAGCCCTTATATCTTTTAATAAACTTGACTTTTCTTGAAGAGGCTCCCAAAGATCTATGAACCTTTTAATTATAAAATCACCAGAATAGTATATTATTTCTTTAAGACAGTGACAGGCTGAATTAACTACTGCATAATCACTGTCGTAAGTACACCCAACAATCGCATCCCAAGTTTGAGCTATCTGCGGCAGCATTGAATTATATTGGGTAAATAGCAGTGGCACAACTAATGAATTAACGTCTAAGATTTGAACTCGCAATTGTTTGGAGTTATGTTTCAAAAGTCGATCACCATATGCGAAAATCTGTAACAATACTTTATATGATTCCTTTGGAATAGGTGAAACCCATTTATCCTCATCATCCTTTCCTGAAATATCGCTTTTGCCCTGTCCACCAATATGCATTTCTTCCTCAACTTCACCCTCATCCTCATCCTCGTCATCACTATCTGGATTCATATCCTTCAATTTTTGATCGAAATACTCTTGAAAGTTTGTTGGCTCACCAGCCTTTATCTCGATATCTATGTCTGCATTAATCAAAGTTCGTTCACGAAATTCCTCATCTAATGCACCCAGTAATTGTTCAAAATTAATTATTCCCAAGGGTGCAAAACTTGAAGCAGTAACACGCTCATCACTTAGTAGTTTTGTATCGCTCTCCAAGTAAGCATGTTTCATTTCAATTACCACCACTTTGAACAGTTGGAAGAATTGTAAACACAGTTCTGCATAACCATGATAAAAGTCAATCATTTTGAAAATCGTCTCAAGGATATCTCTGAAGGATTCTATTGCTTTATATCCTGCTATTCGGTATATTACAGTCAATACTGTACATACTCTATCTGTCAACCCTTTATTCAATTTAATAGAAATAGTATCAATTAAATAGTCCATATTCTCTAATACCAAAGTCTTAACATCTCCATCATACAATTCATTGGCAATTGTAATCGAACAATCCTGAGCAGCCTGCCTAACCAAGGTCGAGTTTGAAGCTAAACTATCGATGACAATGTATAGATAGTCTATCAAATCATCCTCAAATGCTTTCTTCTTTATAGATGATACTGTCTGAGTTATGGACAAAACTGTGCATAATCCAGTTTCATCTTCTCTGTTTATTCCCCCGCCTTCTGCCATCTCTACAATATCGTTCCCTAAATCATTACCAAACTGGAGAACCAAATAACATGCTTCATTCAAGTCATCAGATAATCCCATTGTGCTACTGTCATCAAACGAAAGATATTGTCCAATATCATTGTTCTCTTCAGTTGATTGCGACATCGACCCTCTTAGTAAAGACCCGAGGACCCATAGTATGATTGTTCTATGCATTAATTGAACGTCATTTGGACTAAAATCCGATACCAGAGTATCTACTACATGTGATAGTTGATTTTGCCTATGCAAACTTTTACCAATGTGTTCCAATAATTGTTTCAAACTAGTTTCTGTTTCCTTCGTCAACCTATGGAAGATTCTTGCATGGGACTCTGAGACTTTCAAAAGGTCAAATTTACTTGAAATTGACATATTGTTCGACTGTTCTATTATTCTGTCTGAATTTAATACAGATGATAATTCATTTGGTTCGTTTTGTGAATTTAAACTGTCAGTGATAGTACTTATCGTCGACACAACCATATCGATATCCACATCATTATCACAAAATTTGGTCAATGCATAATCTAAAATTTTTATATCCTTTGCTGTATCGAATTGAATATTGGTATGTAGTTTCTGTAAAGAATTATTAATTTCTTGTTTTACTAATGACCTGTTTTGAGTTAGAAGAGATTGGGGATCTTCTTCCAACTCTAATAATGCAGATATCAATAATTTTTTACACACTAATAATGTTTTACAACAACGGGTAAGAATTGTAGATGAAAAATTTACTAGAGCTTTCTTTATTGAAGGGTTACCACGTTTCAACAATCTTGGTATAATGGTTTGCAGTGACATTTTCACCTGAGATGAAGTGGCCTTCAGCCAACTTGTTGTTCTGTGTTTCTTACCGTAATTAGATCTATCGTCAATTACTGCAATAGAATCGTCAAATTTCTTAATTTCACCTGTAGATTCGACTAAATCTGTAATATCTTGAATTGTGTCAAGTTGGGCATTTAATTCAATATCATCGTATACAATTGAAATAAGGAACTCTAAAAGTTCTAATGCCTGTACAACGACATTAAAATTTACGTTTCTCCCTGGGATTACTAACAGTTTGGAGATTGCAGAGACATTACCAGGTAAAATATATGATAACGTTTCACCGTCCCTGACTATATCTTTGTACAATATTGTCAATGTTTGCAAACAATCCATTTGTAAACTTGGGTATTGTGTAGAATTCTGTAGAATGCTCAACAGCGTCGTAATCGAATGGGCCATTGGTTGCATGGTTTTATTCAGAATACTAAAGAACGTATTACTGTATGATTGTGCTTTTATGGACTTCATAAGATATTTGAGCACTTGGACAGATGCTTCTTTGAATTCCCATGGTTTCTTGTTCAGTTCGTCTTCCCTCTGAGATGGATTTATCAGGTAGGTAACGAGAGGAAATAATTGTAGGCTTAATTTCTCTGGAAACATTCCATCTTTATTCCAAGTTAACCTTAATAGATGAGATATAATGACTAATATATATCTAGTTGCAGATTCTGATACGGATTCTTGTTTTAGTATACTTGCAATGGGAACGAAAACATAATCAGCAACTTGAGATGATATCTCAGATACGCCTCTTCCGATAAAGTCTTCTAATTTGTCATTAACTTCCTTAAGTGCGACTTTTAATTCGTTACTATTTGGATCAAACGCAGCTGGTGGCAAAAATGCTATCTTTGATAAGTTAACACATGGTTCCCTTAATAACTCAAATTCTGACATTGCGTTATATTGTCTGCATATATACAAATATATAATAGATGTTAATTGTTGATCTTCTAATTGAGTTCCTCTTTTTTAGAGTTAAGTTTCAACACCGTTTATGTCAAGTAAGCTATTGCCTACCGATGATATCCAACTTTTATATACACAACTAGAAAGGTGATAGATACTAGAAAATTCTTTAATAAATTTTGTATTAAACTTAAAGATATGATATAAAAATATGTATGTATAAATCATATATATATCAATATATATACATCAAATTTCTTTTATAAAAACAACAATAATAACCCCACGAAATAGAAGTAATTCCATATTTATAATTATGCTCAATATTAATATTTCTTTACTGTATTTATTGAAGAATCATATATCACTATTCTATTCCTGTTTTAAGTTTCCTTCCAATCCATCGATATCTTCTATTTTTTAAACGGACTTCTTATACTCAACTTCCAAGAGTAACATACATTTGTTGTTACAAGAGAGAGAGTGAGAGTTCTTCATATCCGGTGAATGCACAAAGATAACTTCAATCATCAATGTCGAACCATTTATTTTATTCGGAATAAAAGAACCAAACCCAATCAAACGACAGTGTCCTAGAGGACAGTTGAGAAGACAAAAACTATTTAAAAAATATCATAATAAGATAGATGAATCCATAATAGAAAGACGTAAAAAGCAGTAATTGAGTATTGTAAATGTGATATTCAGAAGTAGAAAGTAATCAAAAAAATTAAAACGAGGCAAAAGGATAAAAATTACAACCATTCATGTAAAAGTAGCTGAATAGAAAGGAAACCAAATGATATATTATCGATACATATCAGTCAATAATATTATTCATATCACCATAAAAAAAACGAAAGAAGAAAAAGTATAGAAAAAAAGAATAAATGTACCTTCTCCTCTTAACGTAAACGACGGGCTTCACGTTCGGATTCCATTAGAACTAAGATGTCATTTTCTCTAACTGGACCCTTGACGTTTCTGACAATAGTTCTAGTAGTATCTTCTAAGAATTCGACACGAACTTGGGTGACACCACCACGAGAACCGGTACGGCCTAGAACCTTGATAACTTTAGCTAGAGTAACTGGGGTTTTGGTATCCATTGTGTTTTATTAATTGAGTTTGAAGTTGTTTGTGAGACAGTATCTGAAACAATATACACTTCTCTGAGAGTGAACAAAGCATATAAAATCACAAGAAGTAGTACTTTCTTATAAACAAAAGTTGTCAGAACTGGAAAATTTTTCACCTTTTAGACAAACATCGTCCTCGCCGTCGCAACTTTCTTGTTCCGTTCACCGAAAATTCTGTGCGTCTGTCATTTTGCACGGGTGAAAGTTTTTTCTATCTTTGCTTATCATAATCTCATCACAGAGGAGCAGACACCTTTGTCAGCGATGATTGATTTGACAGAGGATAAGCACAGATTCCAAGATATATTTCTTTTTATGAAAGGTAAAGTGGTCTAATAGGTGTGATACAACAGTGTCAGTAAGTCCATAAATAAAAAAAGCCGTTTAAAATGTCATCTGTTGAGGAATTGACTGCTTTATTTAGCAAGATCGGTTTTGAGGAACCAAAAGTTAAGGAAATTGTTAAGAATAAGAAGGTTGCGCAATCCTTAGAAACGTTGATCAATGAAGGTCCAGAAAGTTACGTTTGGACCAAAACTACTAGAGCTTTACTACATAACTTAGCTTCTTTAGTTAAAGGTGCGGATGTTGAAAACATTGGTCTTGTCGTTGAAGGTATTGCCTCTGAAGATTTAAAGACTGCTTTACAAGTTAATGCTGCATTCAAATATATTAAAGCCAATGGTTCTGCAGCTACAAAGGAATCTATGAATGAAAACTCAGGTGTCGGTATTGAAGTCACCGATGTCGAAGTGCGTGCCTCTGTTGTTAAATATATTGAAGAAAATAAAGAAACCATTTTACGTGACCGTTATAAGTTAGTTCCAGGTATATTTGCTAACATTAAAAATCTTCCTGAATTAAAATGGGCTGATCCACGTCTTTTTAAACCAATTATCGATGAAGAAATTTTAAAGGTTTTGGGTCCAAAGGATGAAAGAGACCTTGTCAAGAAGAAGAAGGCTCCAAATAATAACAGTAACAAGAAGGAAAACTCGAAGAAATCTGCCCATGATGATGAACCAAAGAGATCTATGTTCACTGAAGGTTTCCTAGGTGATCTACATAAAGTTGGTGAAAATCCACAAGCTTACCCTGAATTAATGGTTGAGCATCTGAAGGCTACTGGTGGTAAAGTCCGTACTAGATTCCCACCTGAACCAAATGGTTATTTACACATTGGTCACTCTAAGGCTATTATGGTCAACTTTGGTTACGCCAAACATTATGATGGTGTTTGTTACTTAAGATTCGATGATACTAACCCAGAAGCAGAAGCTCCAGAATATTTCGAATCTATTAAGAGAATGGTCTCTTGGTTAGGTTTCTCCCCATGGAAAATTACATACTCCAGTGATTATTTCGATGAATTATATAGATTAGCTGAAGTCTTAATCAATAACAATAAAGGGTATGTCTGTCACTGTACCGCTCTGGAAGTTAAAAAATGTCGTGGTATCAAAGAAGATGGTACTCGAGGTGGTGAAAGATCTGCTTGTAAGCACCGTAGTAACACCATTGAACAAAATTTGGAAGAATTTAGAAAGATGAGAGATGGTCACTATCAACCTGGTGAAGCTACTTTAAGAATGAAGATGGATATAGAATCACCAAATCCACAAATGTGGGATTTAGTTGCTTACAGAGTGTTAAATGCTCCACATCCAAGAACTGGTACCAAATGGAAAATTTACCCAACTTATGATTTCACTCACTGTTTGGTTGATTCCTTTGAAAATATTACACATTCTTTATGTACTACTGAATTCTATTTGTCAAGAGAAAGTTATGAGTGGTTATGTGATCAAGTTCATGTCTTTAGACCAGCTCAAAGAGAATATGGTCGTTTGAACATTACTGGTACTATTTTATCTAAGAGAAAAATTGCTAAATTAGTGGATGAAAATTTTGTTAGAGGTTGGGACGATCCAAGATTATTTACTTTAGAAGGTATCAGAAGACGTGGTGTTCCACCAGGTGCTATCCTAAACTTTATTAACACATTAGGTGTTACTACAAGTACCACTAATATTCAAGTTGCTAGATTTGAAAACGCTGTTAGAAAATATCTAGAAGATACTACTCCAAGATTAATGTTCGTATTAGATCCAATTGAAGTCATCGTAGAGAATGTTACTGACGATTTCGAAGAAGTTGTATCTATCCCATACAGAGCTGGTACTCCAAAATTCGGTGACAGATCCGTTCCTTTCACGAAGAGATTCTATATTGATAGATCTGATTTCTCTGAGGATTCATCAGATTCCGAATTCTTTAGATTAACCCCAGAACAAGCTGTTGGTTTAGTTAAAGTGCCACATACTGTTTCCTTCAAGAAATTAGAAAAGGATGCTTCTGGTAAGATTACAAAATTATATGTTACTTATAACAATGAGCCATTAAAAGAAGGTGAAAAGGCTAAGAAACCAAAGACATATATTCAATGGGTTCCAATCTCTGAAAAATACCAATCGCCAGTTAGAATTCATGAGACAAGAGTTTACAATCAATTATTTAACTCTGAAAACCCATCTGCTCATGAAGGTGGTTTCTTAAAGGATATTAATCCAAATAGTGAAGTTGTCTACAAGGAGGCTGTTATTGAACATAATTACCATGAAGTTATTAAGTCTGAACCATGGGTTGTCGATTCAGTTAAGGAATCCGAATTTTATGTTGAAGAAGAGAAGAATACTAAGGAAACATTTAGGTTCCAAGGTATGAGAGTTGGTTATTTCACTATGGATAAAGAAAGTGATAATGACAAGATTATCTTAAACAGAATTGTCAGTCTAAAGGATAACACATCTAAATAAATTGATATGTAAGTTTAATGGTATTTAATAAAAACCATGTAAATTTATTTTTTCCAGGTATTTATGTTTAGTGTCAGGCGTCACAATCGAATAAAATATCGGGAAAGTATATAAAAAGTAAGCATAGCATTATAAAAGGACATTGTGAAGTGTTTTCCTGGTCCTAAATAAAAATAACGATTCGCAATGTCAGGCGTAAGACCTACAGATTATTTTAAGATGTTTAATGATAGTGATTCTCAATGTGTCACAAATTCAAATCGAGACTTCGACAAAAAGCATCCTTTGGAGAGAGAAACTCAAGATTCAAATTGTTTAAGTAATGATTATTTTAACCCCTGTAACTATCAGGATGACGAGAACATAGGTACTAACTTATCGTTAGATTATTTTCATCCAGATTTCAAACGCAATAAATCGGTATATAAACCTGATAAAAATTCGAAACGCAATTATGATCGTAGTCCTCATATTGTGGAAAGGAATCACAACACAATAAATATTCAGAATGATCAACTACCATTTCTCCTGGATAATATAATAAATTTGAAGTCACATATTAAAGAAATTAAGACTAATGAGAATCTCGAGATCGGTCAATGTCATGACTCATCGTTGTCGTACGATGAGTTTCAACGTAAGATACCTAACTTTGATTACCCTAGTGAACAAAGTAATAAACCATATATTGAACATTGTGAAACTGGGAATTATTATAATACAAACGACGATTATATTCAAAATAACAGTGATTTCTTTAGGGGTTCAGATATGAAAATCGATAAACATTTTTCCGATTACTCATTTTCAACTACACCTAGTATTGGAACTCCCGAGTTACCATTGAATATTGAGTACAGTCGTAGACGACATCTAGTTCATTATTTGAAGACACGATTTAAACATAAGAATAATTCAAATTATTCGATTGCATCTGTGGGATCACAATGTAGACGAATTCGTCGACGTCATATTCATTTACGTTATTATACAAGACGTTTCAAAAATAAATTTAAGAGGTCATTTTCGCGTAAAAGTTAGAATCGTTAAATTATTTATTTATATTATGAATAGCGTAAATATCTCTATATAATGAAATAGATATGTAGTGAGGTGATTATACCATTGTATCAAATTCACTATCGATGTATGAACCATTAACCAATAAAGTTTTCACTAATCTTGGTAAAATTTCTACTTGCATTGTCTCCAATGGGAATTTTTCCCCATCTACAGAAAACAAACCTTCTTGAATCCTTGGTACTAATCTATAAGCTAATACTTTTGCATGTATTACTTCTGGTTCTAAAATATGTGTACCTTTATCTAGAGAAAGTAAGATTGGTGTAATTTTAGTTAAAGGTGTTCGTGAATCTGTTATTACCATATCGAAGCTACCATCAGATGGTAATGCCGCTGGGAAAAATTTTGTATCTGCTGCCATATATGGCATTTTACCTGTATAAAAAATTTGTAAATTATTTGAAATATCTGGGTTTAATCTTTCCCAATCCTGTGGTATATCATCGTTTAAATTATATTTTAATTTAAAATCGTCTTCTGTTAAATCATTATTAGTGGCAAGTTTTGCGTTACGTTCTTCTGGGGTGGTAATTTCACGATCGAAAAGTAATGTTGTCTTATTTTTATGTTCAATATAATGTATTTGAATATCTTTTTTATCCTTAACAGCGTATTTGACATAAAGATCACATGGGTATTTGCGACCCTGTAATACAGTTACCGCCACACCTAATTCGAATCTTGATGGACCCATCCATCTAATAAATTCTGTATTGATATCGGATTCTGCAATTACACCATACGTTTGACTTAAGAAGGATAGCCTTGGGAATTCATTTACGTATGATTCCTGAGAACAACACATCATGTCTATACGTGCTTCATTTGATTTAACTAGGCATAATGCTGCATAACTCGGATTATTAGTCCAATGACAAGATATACTCATTGCATTACCTGAGCCACAAGGTAATTGTGTCACAGTCAATTTATTAAATGCATCGACATGATCAGGTCGTTGATATAACCCATTAATAATTTCATATGGGATCCCGTCACCTGAAGCGCAAGCAATTGTATCATATTTAGCTAAATCGATTTCTTTAGCGATATCCATTGCATGTTTCGCATATTTTGTATAAGCGATATCGATTTTACATTCTGTTGATGCAAGGATTGGATGACATTTAGATTCGTATAATTTTCTTGCCTTACCTTTCCCACCATATGGATTAATTACCACTAAGATAGATTTATGTCTCTTGATACCTTCAAAACTGCGCTGTAAAATTAATTCGACGATATTTTCTGTATCATCAAGTGAAATTGAATCACCTTCTGTTGAGGATGAACCTTCTCTAGTGGCATCTGTATTTACAGTAGGGACATATTCAATTGATAAATTTAATTTTTTTGGTATGATATCATTTCCACTAGGTACAACAAAAGTTACTTCGACTAAACAATCACGAGTATCCTCATTATCTGATTCAAATGTATTCGTTTTCTTGTCTTGGCTCTGTATCCTATCTTGACCATTTGAGGCTCCGACTTCACTGGTATCATCATTATTACTATCTCCTGTAGCAGGTTTTCTTGATAAAGATTTTGCATTTAATATTCTTCTGAATGGAATCAGCGTATTATTTGCTAATAAACCTACTGAGCTTGGATCACATTCAATATCTGTATCTAAACAAGTAAAACATCCACTAATGAATGAAAATGTGCCATTGTTACTTGAATTACCTTCATATGCATCAGTTGCAGGACCTTGAGTCTTCACGACGATTCCCTCTTTAGTTAATAATGCTCTTGAATAAGATGCAGAAACCAGCGATAAATCTGAATTCATCACAACACTTTGTTTGTCTTTACTGATATCACACTAAATTCAAGTCTTGGCAAAATGAGAGTTGTTGTAACTTATCAATATATATATATATATTATAATCATGTACTTACTTCACTATGTATCGCTGGTGTGATCAAAAGAAATTTTTCTACTTCCTGCACAAAATATATTTCCTGTTTCGGGAATCTGCCCAGACGAGGACGCAGCGTGTGGGGCCGAGATGGACTCGGTCACTTATTCAGGGTTTTCTTCCGAAGCGTCTTAAATCCGCGGATGGAACAGAAGACAGAAACAAGCACAGACACAGCCGCAGTGCGCGTCGCCAATTTCATTTTCCTGCTGTGTTTTTGTGGGAGAGAAAAAATGACGCGTTTTTGCGTTCGCAGCACGCACGTGACCTGCACGTGACCGCTAGATTTTCTGGGCCGTTTCACCGCGCTCACTTACGTATATCACCTGTGAGATATCAGTGGACATTGGGAAGGTAGTACACCTGCTACAGTTGGATAAATCAGTGGACCATAAGAGTCAGAGATACCGTGATGATGGCCTTGTAAGGAGGTCGGTATTATCAATCTACGGTGCAATTTACCCTTGTTGTCTGTCATTACGTCCATACTTACTATATTCTTGCATGTTACAGATATCGCTATGATCCCCAGTAAAAAGAGAATACTGTAGTGTACTGTTATTGTATGCATCTCGTGTCGGTTATCCTGGATGGGTGAGTTCCGTCGTAATCTATTTGCGTTTACTGTCACAGAGTTTACCAAGATTTATATATATATATATATGCATGTATCCCTTGCAATAAATCTTTTCTGGGGGAATATTGGCCGTCGCTGATGGCCTTTTTTTTCACAAGGCGCTGGCTGGTCGGATTACAGCAGACGAACGGGATCATAAATTATTATATAAACAAATTCAAGTCTCAGATTATACAAAATGCAAATCAGGAACAGTTGTAAGAGACACAGCCCAAAATGTCAAACTACAGTAATTGTAGAGATTCATATTTACAATATCAACATCTCTCTCAATCTCATAACATCTTATATCATGAATGGATAGATGATGGAATATTACCAACTCCAGATCAAATCATTTCGGTTCACAATAATGAAGAAAATAATGGTGATAGTGGTAATATCCCAACGACTAATGTACAAGTATCTGATAAATACTGGGATTATTTCTGTGACGATGAGCAATGGGAAATTTTCAATCCAATGAATTTATCTATTGAATCTAATGGGAATATTATCTTTAATAAATTAATTTCTGCTCAGAGTCCCTTGGATAATGTTATAGATGGAAGAAATGCTACTAGAGACAGAGATAATAATAATAATGACAGCAACAATAATAACAATGGTGCAAACAATCAGGGGCACGCTAGTGATAATATAAGCGATAACGATGACGATAATGATACAAATGGAATTATGGGTGATAGTGATAATCTAAGTGATAATAACAATACTGTTCAAAATAATAAAACTATTTTAAATAAAGATAATAGCGATAATGATATTATTGTTGGATCAGCATTCGATCCAAGAACCTTTAACTCCATCAAACAGAGAGTTAATGGTTGGTCTTCAGGTTTCCCAGATTTTCGTACCAGATAATATGGATAAGCAAATGAATGTTCGAAGCTGATAGTTTTACAATATATAAAGGATATAGTAAAATAGAGAATAATTTTCAGTTTCGCAAGGGAAATGATAGCTACCAATATATGAATAAACGTGTACGTATGGCATACAATACTTTATTACTAATAGATCAGGGTACACACCAATAGTTCATGCTACAGATATTAAGATAAATTAACAAATACAAGCTTTCAGTTAGTAGTTGAATTGTTATAGAATTAATTGTGAAACGAGTAATAAGACTCATATCAGCCCGACGAGAAATATTAGATTATTAAATATAGTATACTTTCTGGAATGTGTTTCTTCGATTTCACATATGAGAGTTTGAAAAGTATGTTACCGTGTGAAATTATAATAATATCGTTGGTTTTTAAAAATGAATAATATATCTTTACAAAATCAATATATCTACTGAATAATAAATAGTTTTGTATTGTCCGGCATAGACATTTGTGAACTGAGGGCATAGAAGTCGTATTAGATATACTGTTACATGTTCTTTTGTTATATATTTTATATAATAATGTTGTAAATTAATTGAATTCTTTGATTCCATTTTTTAAAATTTAGTGTACAAAATTTTATGTTCTTAGATCAACGTATAGTTGTCCGATCTCTTTTAGTATATAAATTACAAATAATATATAATTTAATTCGGAAAATTAATTATTTCATTACATGAAAGATCATTCCCTTTATATAATATTGGGTTATAAGCTGAAGGCATAGAAGTAGCAGTTGATAGTTCGTTTTTAATGTTAGACATTTATTTAAGGTTATTTAGTAATATCG
>JAXQGP010000247.1:0-163306 GCA_037040125.1 Kazachstania sp. M6911
CCCAATCGTTCATTGAACCTGGATAAATGGCGGTATTTCTGAATCCGTGATTGAACGCAACAGATCTAGCCTTTGCAGCACGCATACCAGATGCACAGAAGAATACCAACTCTTTATCTTCAGTTGGCTTGTTAATACCAAAGGCAGAGTGAAATTCGGGTTCACTTAACTTAAAACCTTCTGGGTGTGACTTGTATGGAACATTAATTGAACCAGGGATATGAACAACGGAGTATTCAGATGGTTCTCTAACATCGACTAGTACTACAGAGGGATTACGTTCACTAGCTAATTTCCTCATTTGCGAGAAATTGTAATGAGGACCAGTTGGTTCATCGACAGGTTTTGGTAAAGTACCACCGGTACCAGTATATGGATTGTTCAATCCGTTCCAGGCGTTCTGAATAGCAGTCCAAAGAGCCATTGTAAAAAATCTATATATGTGATTGTATTATTATTGATTGTGTATCTACAAATCTAACTGAAGAATAAGAGTAACTTTGCACATATAGAAATAACCATATCCTGTCCCTTTATATACCAACAAGATCTCTCCCCTCTGGAGGAAGTATCGTTTGTGGCGACAAAAATGGATAGTCTGCTGACTAAGAAAATACTGTACGAATTGTAAATTTCTTACTAAGAAACACGTGATCTCTTGGAATTTCCTATTGAGTTTGTCAGTAACTATATAAAAACGTATAGATACATCCAGCATGATCATTGCATTGTTATGATGGCCTCTATATAATTAGTTTATCGGAGTTTTGCATCGTGCTGCTATTCTTCATTTCGTGGTAATCAATGTTTATAAAAAGTGCATATTTATCTATTTCTATATATGTGGCTGTATGAATTTTGTTCCTGGACAGTTTGAATAGACGGAGATATATCACAGTAGTCTATCGTAAGATTCAAGAGTCCGTATCTAACGTAATCTGAGATCACTTACAACAAATTCACCGTCCCCTAAATGTTGTGTATTACCAACATTTCTAACAACAAATTTTTTGGTATCCTTCATATAATCAACAATAGTCACTGAAGTATTGAATACAATAATCTTTTGGGCATTTTGTGCACTATATTCTAACCATTTCAATATTGTTCTAATAGCACCACCATGACTCATTAATGCAATGTTATGTAAATATTTTTCATTACTTTCATCAACTGCATGATTAATTCCACTTGTTAACCTTTCTGTGAACGCTTCGAAACTTTCACCGAAGTCTCTGAATGAACCCTTACCATGCTTATCCGCGTATCTTTCTGCATCACTAATATGCATACCTTCAATTATACCCATATTCCTTTCCCTTAAATCGCTTGTTAATTCAACAGGTATCTTCTCCTGATCCGAGAATTCCAATACTGTTTGTAACGTTTCCTGACATCTAATCAAATCACTAGAGAAGACTTCATCAAAATGGATATCTATCTCCTTTAAATAAACACCTAATTTTTCAGCTTGTTCAAACCCAGTACGATTAATTGGGATATCCTTATGACCTTGTAGAATTTTCAATACATTATGTTCAGTTTGTCCGTGTCTAATAATGAATATACGTAAGATATTATTATCTGTATTCGTTGTATAGTATTGGTTTTGTGTAGAGACAGTCATCATGAGTAGCTTATTCGACTTGGTATGATATGAGATCTGAATCACTGACTATAGTTTGACTTGATACAATTCTGTAGTTTATATATTGAAACTTTTTTTCTTTTAATAATAAAAGCAACAGTACCAGAAAGTAAAGAATAGGAGAGAATGTACTGTAAAAGCATCGGACAATGAAGATTGTAGTAGGTAAAATGTGCACGACGCTTCATATCAAAACTGAAAAAATATTATGAAGCATGATCGGTTAATACATATAAGAGGAATATACACGTTCAACTACATACGAAAGAAGTTAGATCACGGTTTAGGTATATTCAAGCCAGTATAACGAACGAAGTCACAATATGCAGAACGAACCTATGTTTCAAGTCCAAGTGGACGAAAGTGAAGATACGGAATGGAATGATATTTTAAGAGCTAAAGGTGTTATTCCAGAGAGGCCACCATCACCAACTGCTCAATTAGAAGAAGCACTTGAAGAAGCTTTAAAGAAACAACATGAAAATAGATTGGAGGACAAGGATCTAAGTGATTTAGAAGAATTGGAAGATGATGAAGATGAAGAATTTTTGGAATTTTACAAACAAAAAAGATTAGCTGAATTAGCAAAATTACAAAATAAATCAAAATTTGGTGATGTTTACCATATTAATAAACCAGAATATAATAAGGAAGTTACAATGGCAAGTCAAGGTGGTGAGAAATTCAACCAAGATGACAATAGAATGAAGAATGGAACCTTCTTAGATAGTAATAAAAATAGTGGTATCATACGAGGCAGTGAATCAGCAGAAAATTTAGGTACATCAAAGGAAAATAAAGACGCCGTATACGTCTTCGTTCATCTTTCTTTGCAGAGTAAATTACAAAGTAGAATTTTAGCACATATCTTTGAAACTGAGGCACCAAAATTCCGTGAAATTAAATTTGTTGAAATACCTGCTAATAGAGCTATAGAAAATTATCCAGAAAATAATTGTCCAACTTTATTAGTTTATCACAATGGTGATGTTCTTAAGAATTTAGTAACATTATTAGAATTAAGTGGTAACAAAACTACAACTAAAGATTTCGAAAATTTAATGGTTAAATTAGGTGCAGTAGACGAAAAAGATAGTAGATTACAAATGAATCAAGAAGATGAAGACAGTTATGAAGATAGAAGAAATAAATATACAAATTCTAGTATAAGAACCGGTATTAATTCCAAGTTTAATGTAGGTGTTGGTAATGATGAATCGGACGATCATTACAGTAATAATGATGACGATGATTTCTATTCTTAGAACACACATACAATTATAGATTATACATCATAGTTATTGTTACAATGATACCTATATGATATATTAATATATATATATATATATGTGTATATATTTGTAAATGCGCCTGTTATGCCAACTTTCACTATTTAACTTCTTTAATCATGTAGAATAATAAATAAGCCTCATCTTGTAGAGCTAAATCTTGTGATATTTCAGTTACCATGGAATCATTAAATCTAAACCATTTATCATCGTTTACCTTTAATGTTGCGATATAATGACCTTCATTAACTGTACCTTTATGCGACACAACACCAATTAACTCATATGTAATGTTTGTTGGTTTATTATCATTCGTTTCTTTACCATCATCACAATATTTTGTTACATCAAGATATAATGGATATTCTATGAAATTTGTCAATTTAACGTTAGTTCCATTAGATAAATGTTCAAACCGTTTTAATTGTAAAGTTAACAGTGAACCCAATTTATCTATAGTTAATTGTTTTGTTGGATCATCTGTAGTATTACATTGTGGACAATGATAATCATAATCATGAAGTTTTTCCATCTTATGGAAACTATCTAAGCAATTGTATAATGTTTCTTTATCCTTAATATCTAGAGAAAGATCCATGAATGGATCAATTATTGTCTTTGAATCATCATTACAATTAGAACAAACAATTGAACTTTTCAAAGACCCTTGAAATATTGAGTGAATGAAACATTTACAATTGAAACTACTATGATGACCCGAATCACTACTAGCCATTCCATTAATTGAATCTCTATTTTCTACTCTTTTATAGTCATTATGTAATTGATTCAATAAAAATTGTAAAAATTCATGAGCATCCTGTTGTGAATAACCAGCGAAATTTTGATTAATCTTCCAAGCACAATTTAAAAATGATATGAAACCCTCATGTGGATCAATAGATTTATTTGAAATACTTTTATTTGGATACAGATTCCCATAAGATTCAGCAATGATAATATCTAGAGAACATGATATACAACCTGTTGGATCCTTAATTTGACATTTACTATAATGTTGTTGACTCATCGAATAATTAATGATATACGGATTATGAATCAAACATTGTATTATACTGCTTATAAAACATGTTGATCCCATATTAACAAAACCACATAAACCGTCTCTCTTTGACATCGAAGGAACCTCAGTATTTTTAGCGATATCATCCCAGGATTTATTTAAAAAGGAAGAATTAATCATTTCGATATCACCTATATAATCTTGACACTTAAAACAATATAATAATTGATTGCTTGAATTAATTCCAAAGATATGATTCTTCTGTATTGAGTGATCTTTAAAATGTGAATGATTCCAACAACCAATATATTCGCATTGTAAACATATAAAACTTGATCCCGCATTGATTTCATTACATGTTGAACAACACATAGTATACAATAATTTATCATTATGTGATGAATGTGATAGAATATATTTTGTAATATTAAATGTTTTCATTACATTATCTCTTATTTTAGGTTGGCCAATAATTTGATCGATATGATTACAATGAGTCATTTTCAAAATAGAGGGAAGTTTAGAAAGGATCAGATTTCGACTCTATATTATATAATTCTAATAACTGTATTGGATGATTAATGCAATGTGATAGTACAATTTTAGTAATTATGGAAAAAAGGAAAAAAAAATAATATGCAAATGAAAAAATGATTTGAAATTGATCCTGTTGGGAAATTTATTATGATCTATAAATTTGAGTAAAATAACTCTATAAATAATCAAATGATGTGTCGTACAGTAGCTTTATATTACCTTCTCTCTCAATAAAGAAAACCAATCTAAAATTAAAGTTATACTAATTAAAGAAATAACAATAATGGTAAATTATCCACTGAAAATTGCTTACACAATATATTTTTTCCCTCTAACAATTTTTTTTTTTCATTTTCCGCCTTTAAGTAAATAACTGGGGAGAATTCGTCTAATATGTAAAAGGTAAGAGCTCCACCGCGTTAATCAAAGCAGTAAAATAAGAATTTGGAGCCAGATCAGCATAGAGATATTCTTTTTGTTACCGTGCCGATTAGTTATAAAACAAGGTATATTCGCAAAATTTATTGGCAAATCGAAATCTCTGACTGATTTTGGTAATTTGTAAACATATGGTACGTTTACGTGGCATATATACAACACATTTGTAATTCACTCCGCTGTCATGTGATGCACATAAAACATCGTTAGACTATGGACACTTGGCCACGTAGAAATACACCCCATAAATTAGCCCTAAAATATTTCAATTACGTATTTGTTAAGCCTTATCATTAGGCAAACCACTCTGTATCCCTTCTATTACACTGAGTTACTTGAGGATTCAATTCACTGTTACCACACCGATCCTAACAATATACTACTTGTGACTAATCTTGGAGTAAATTAGAGAACACCATAGAACATTATGACACAATGAGCTCCCACACATCTTCTGCTTCTCTGATAAATTTCAAACATTACCATCTATGCTATTACTCAATTGTAAATGTGACGCATCCATCGCCATGACAACCATTTGCCACACCTGTGCACAGAACTATCCGCAGCACATCCATTGGAAGGTCATAGAAGTAAAAGAAACTTTCCATCGGTCAGTCGTAACAAACTCTGCAGAGGAGACTTCCGAACCAGAGTAACCTTCGCAGAGAACCTAACAAATATGATATATCTTATCCGAATCTGCTTAATTAATGTGACTGAATCCCAAGCTGAGAAGAAGAACCGAGATGCGATCAACTCACATTGACATATATAAAGAGTGGTATACATCGACCTAGTATATTACGAATTTACTACATTGTTAAAATAGGCAAAGACGCCTACTACAAAGATGACTGGTAAGGGTAAGATTTTAATGTTACATGGATTCGTTCAATCCGATCGTATTTTCTCCGGTAAAACAGGTGGATTACGTAAGAATCTAAAGAAATTAGGATATGAATTGTATTATGCTAGGGGTCCTCATGTAGTTGATAAGTCAACATTACCTGGTTCAACTGAACAAGAGAAAAAGACTAATGATATGTTGATTGCAGATGCAAAATCTGATGATTTGTATGGTTGGTGGTTGAGAAAGACAAGTGGGCCGAATGCAATTATTGATTATGAGATACCACAACAAACGTTTGATTATTTACGCCATTATATTATTGAAAACGGTCCATTTGATGGTATCATTGGTTTTAGTCAAGGTGCAGGCTTAGCAGGCTATATTGTTCAAAATATAAGAGAAATTTTAAATTTAACTGAAGAACAACAACCTGATCTGAAATTTTTCATATCCTTTAGTGGATTTAAATTAGTACCTGAAATGTATTTGAAACCTTATGAATTGAAAATGGCCCCACCTTCATTGCATATTATGGGTGAAGTAGATGCTGTTGTTAGTGAAGAAAGAACTATGCAATTATATAATGAATGGCCAGAAGAGAAGAGACATTTGTTAAAACATCCAGGTAGTCATTTTATTCCAAATTCAAAGCCTTTTGCAATGCAAGTTTGTAATTGGATCAAAATTACTACAGATGAAGAAAAGAAAGAAGAAGAAGAAGTAAAAAAGGAAAAGAAAGTTAATGCTGCCGAATCTGGTAGTTTTCAAGATGATCTAATGAATATGATGGATTCTATCGGTAAGTTATAGACACACAAATCTATAATATTTTGTTACAGTTATATCTACATATTTATGTCATATAGAATTTTATAGAAAACACACCCAATTTATACTGAAAGAAATAGTACTAAAATTTACAGTATATGTATATATATATATATGTTTACAATGCGTAATTATTCAAAATCTAATTTTATAACAATAATAGACGGATATCACATTGTTAATGACATTTGTAAGTCAAACTGAAAATTTTATTCTAACAAAAAAAATTATTTATTACTATTATTATTATTACTATTATTATTATTACTATTATTATTATTACTATTATTATTATTACTATTATTATTATTACTATTATTACAATTTTATATCACCAACCGGTCCATTAAATTCTTCCGTTGATATGAGAGAACGAAACCAGAGAAAGAATGAAACGACGAAAAAAAACAAAGACACGACGGATTATTTTTATATTGAAATTAAATAAGCAACATACTCAAATAAGAAACATTTAAAATAATTATTATATATAATTATACTTCAAGTAAGATTTTACACCGGATCATAATAAAGCTATTTGAGTTTTGCAAATATCAATTTTCTTTATCAAAATTTTATATCTATCCTAATTCTATTATACCTCTTTTGGCTCTCTCAATTTTATCTGAATTCATTAACTGATCAAAACGTACATCGAAATTAATTAACTAAATAGAATTTATTTTGTTGACAAAAAAATAATAAAAAATATAAGAGTAACTATTTTAAAAAATTCTTTAACCTAAAACAATTTAAATTGTAAATTCCATACATCTGAATATTTTATTTATTTTGCAATCAAACAAAGAAAGGTTATCTACGTCCTCCATCACAATGAGTTCTAATAATATTACTACAAACTTAGACACGATTAAAGAATTATACAAAAAAACGGAACGATTAAATGAGGAAATTAAAAATGTAATTAAGGATATTAAACCGATGGAATTCGAATCATATGCTGATTATTTTTTAATTCATACTTTTAAAAAAGGTATATCTGAAAGTGGTAGAGTTGATTTAGATGGCTTAAGAAGGAAAGAAAAATCAATATATTATAAGCGGATAAGAAGGTCAAATGATTTACCTATCGATGAAAATATTTCTGTACCTCCTAAGAGATCATCATCTAGTGAATCTTCAACTTCTATTACTCCATCACAAACTGTACCTTCTTCAGATAAAGAAAGTGAAAAGGTGCGAGATATCACTAATACAGAACAGAAAGAACCTATCAATAAGGTGTCTGCAGAAATATCATTAAATAGTATAATTTCTGAAGATGTTCAAACTGACAACGAAAATAACAACATTAGAAGATCATCCAGAATTTCTCAAAAAGACCGTGAGGATAAATTGAAAAGAGATCGTGAAGAGATGGAGGCAGAAGAAGAAGAAATTGCAAATCGTTATCGTACAAATAAGAAACATAAGGGAAGAGGTAAACCATCTAAATCAAATTATAATGAAAGTAATTCAGGTAGTGATACCAGTAAAGATAACTATTCTTCTGAAAATGACGACATAGATATAACAAAATCTGATAAAGTTATTATTACTGACCTATATGAAAGTTTAGTTAAAAAGATCAAAGATCCACAGAGAAGATCTGATTGGTTATTACCGCCAAAGATGAAATTTTCTCACGAGAAACAATTACATACCAGACCTGAATATAAAACTGTTAAAATTCATGAATTAGTTAATAGTAATAGAATTAGCGCGATTTTATCTCGTTTTGAAGGTGGTTTAGCAGGTGTACGTAATAAAGACATTAAATAAAATATGTATAATACTATCACAGATCAATCTGATATTAAAAAATAAAAAAATATAAAAAATATATAAAAGTACCAATGAATAAATATAGAAATGAAAGATATAAATATATAAATAGAGTGAATGAATAAAAAATAAATAAATGTATTAAGAAGAGGTGTTATTACTGGATGCAAATATTACAAGCCACATTTTTTCTTCCTGATACCAAACGAATCTATTGGAGATCCAACTTGATTTGTTAGTAATAATAAATAAATAATGACACGGTTGATTGTTCTATGAAACATGAGTTAATGGCTTATCGGAGTACTTGATCTTTTTTCAAAACCATCAATAGCATCTAATAAAGAATCTGGAGTAGGCTGTGGACTTACAACTTGTGGGTTCATCCCATTTCTGGTTAAATAATCATTTGTTGTTGGTCCTATACAGGATACTTTTAAATCTAATTTATCTTTAATAGTTGGATGCTGCTTTAAAAATTTAACGATATCTTCAGCACCTTGAGGACTAAAAATGACGACCCAACAACATGATTTTCCATCACATTCTTCTTTATCTGCGATGTCGATTAAAACATTTTGAAATCTATCCAGATTATCATTTAAAACATTAGTTTCATATGTGACAACCTCTTTAACTGCCAAACCATTTTGTGCCAATTTTTTTCTAATGATATCTCTACGGATAGCCCCTACAAAGGATAAAATTTCACCTTGGTAATCACTACCAATATCCTCAATAATAAAATCAGATAATTTATCACCGTTACCCATATCATCACCTTTAACATGTTGAAATCCGATTCTTCTTAAGAAGTCACCTGTTGCTGGACCTACAGTATATACAGATAATCCAAATAATTTCTTCTTTTGTTCTTCGGTTAGTGTCGGTATTATACTGTCGTTTAAACATTCAACAGTTCTTTGAGAAGTCACGATAAGATACCTTAATGAACTTAAGTAATTATTATCCCTTAATAAATTCAAAGCTTCTACAGGATGATGAGTATGTGCAATTAATGGTAAAAATTGAACATCTGAATATTTATTATCCTTGGATTCGATTTCATATTTATCTAGTGGTGTAGTCTTATTCTTTAGAAATATAATATTGTTTGACATTATTGTTGTTGTGAATATAAATAGATGTTAGATGTAATAAATAAATGTAGTTAATAAATAGGAATGCAGATATGCCTGTGCAAAGCACAAATGTGCAAAATTTGTAAAATGTTTGATATGGTTCTTATTGCCACTTCAATAGAAAAGTAACAAGATTACATCGTAAAAGACTCATCTTATCCCTTTTTATATAGTGTTTATAAATCTGTAAGTTGTCTGAGTAAGCAACAATCATTATAGAACAATCGTAAGATGAATGTCTGCCATAATAAATGAGATAACTGCCAATTTGGTCTGTTGGACGGAAAATGGAGCGCCATTTCCTCTCGCTGTGTCTGGTGCGAACTGTTCTGGGGATTAATTGTTCCCAGATTTCGGTTTCTTTTCTTTTTGGACGGGCAGTGATTATCGCTATGTACGTTATAATAACTATTCCACGTGAAATTTCAATCTTATCTCATCTCATCTCATCTCGTCGAAGAATATATTGAGTACCCTTTCTGTTGCTTGACTTTTACTAGTTGTTTGTTATAAATTATGTGTACAAAATGTTATATGGTTGGATTATTTAAAATGTTTGAATATGCTTATTCCCACTCGACAGTAGCAGGTGGTTTAGAGGTAATATCGTAGGTAACTCTAGCGACACCATCGACTTCATTAACAATTCTTGAAGCGACCTTCTTTAAGAAACTGTGTTCGAATGGATACCAATCAGCAGTCATGAAATCGGTAGTTTCGATGGCTCTTAAAGCAATGACTTGTTCGTAAGTTCTTTGATCACCCATGACACCAACAGATTTAACAGGTAATAAACAAGCAAAAGCCTGAGATATATTGTTATATATACCAGCTTTTCTAATTTCTTCAATGTAGATAGCATCGGCATTTCTAGCGATGGCAACTTGAGATTCAGTAACTTCACCTAGGACACGAATAGCTAAACCTGGACCTGGGAATGGGTGTCTCCAGACTAATTCGTGAGAGATACCCAATAATTCACCAAGATGTCTAACTTCATCCTTGAATAATTCTCTTAATGGTTCAATTAATTTCAATTTCATGTTGTCTAATAGACCACCGACATTGTGATGAGTCTTAATAGTTTGAGATGGACCCTTGAAAGAAATGGATTCAATGACATCTGGGTATAAAGTACCTTGCAATAAGAATTGAATTTCTTGACCATCCTTTGGTTGAATTCTTTCAGCTTCTCTTTCAAAGACACGAATGAAAGTATTACCAATAATCTTTCTCTTCTTTTCTGGATCAGTAACACCCTTTAAGTTACCTAAGAATTCTTCAGAAGCATCGATGACAGTTAAATCAATACCTAAACCTTCGGTTAAAATCTTCTTAACGTTCTTAGCTTCGTTTAATCTCAGAACACCATTATCGACTAAAATAGCATGGAATCTGTCACCGATAGCTTCAGTCATTAATTTAGAAGCGACAGTAGAATCAACACCACCAGAGACAGCACCGATAACTTCAGCAGTTGGACCAACTAAATCTCTAATTCTTTGAATTTCAGTTTCAATGAAATTTTCCATAGTCCAATTTTGTGCGGCATGACAAATATCAACAGCGAAATTTTTCAATAATTGTTTACCATGAGTAGAATGAGTAACTTCTGGATGGAATTGAATACCGTACACTGGCTTACTTTCATGAGCAATACCACAGTATGGAGAGTTGTCAGAAGTTGCAATAGTAACGAAACCATCTGGTAAACCATTTAATTTATCACCATGAGACATCCAAACGGTAGAATGATCGACACCCTTGAATAAAGGATTAGATTGATCTTCAACATTTAAAGTAGCTGGACCATATTCTCTCTTTTCACCACGACCAACCTTCTTACCGTTTAACCAAGCTAATTCTTGCATACCGTAACAGATACCTAAGATTGGAACATTTAGGTCAAATACAGCTGGGTCAACATGTGGAGCATCATCAGCATAAACGGAGTAAGGACCACCAGATAAGATGACACCCTTTGGTTTCCAGGATAATTCGGAAATCTTTTGAGTACATGGTAACATTTCAGCATAAATGTTGAATTCTCTTAATCTTCTAGTGATTAAATGAGAATATTGAGAACCAAAATCTAAAACTAAGATGGTGTCGAAAATACCGGAGACTTGTTCAACTGCAGACATAATTAATGGGAAATATATGTTTTTTGGTTTGTTGTGTTTCAAAACGTATAGGAAAAACAGGGTATTGAAAGTGAAACTAATTAGAAAAGAGTATAAATAAGTAAGTAACCAGTAGTTCTTTATTTTTAATAAAAAAATTCGGTTACTTTATATAATAATTAGAATACTAAAGGGCATCGTTTCTTTTCCTTGACTCCTGATGAAAAATTTTCTGAACTCATCGCTCATCGCGGAGGAAAAATGGTGAAACAACTGAAAATTTTTCAAATGAGTGGGTGAAAAATATTTCGGAAAGCGAGCGCCGAACCTTTACCATTTTCTGTTTATAATATCAATAGCAATATTGTCCAACCCTTATAGAGTGATGATATCTTACGTTAATTATCAAAAAAAGATGAACTTCAATTAGGTATATTGTGATAGAACATATCTTTTTGTATCCACTTAGGAAAATTATGACGTATTTCAATGAGATCGTGGGAATAATTGCTTAAGATATATTACTTTTCTTTTTACTTATGTAATATCAATTATACATAATTCGTGATGTGTGCATCGACATTGTTGCAACTGCAACAAGCAATGATATTCCCTTGAATAACCACGTTTCAAACCGATTCCATTTCACAAGTAAATATTACAAAACTACTCTATACATATATATAATTGAGATATACTCCCAGAGCGAACCATAGATTACATATCATCTATAGTCAACTTCCATATGACGTCCGGAAAGATGTCGAAAGAAAACAAACGATGAGTAAAAAATGGATTATACAGCCAGGAGAGGAAAATCTAATCATAGTCACCTATGAAAAATAATTAATTTTTTTCTACTTCCAGCCATTTGTGCTTTATGGACATACAGAGGAAAAAATGTCTTTGCTTGGTAATCCGGAAGGGTCAGTTTTGACCCTTTTAGACAAGAAAGAATATATATTAAAAGGGAAATGCTTAAAAAGAAAATAATATAACAACTAATTTTTTATTTCCAATGAAAACCAGATTGCATCGCTCTATTTATATGAAATAATTATCGATTGAAAGAAAAAAACAGACATATTTTTTTTTTCTGGTCGCCCGCCATTTACTCGCTTGATTACCGCAATAGCAAAAACAATTTCTGCAAGTTTTCGATAGAGAAGACGAAGCCCTAACAAAAAAATGTAATTGCATCATTGTGTACGGTACATGATTTGAATCGCTAATTTTTCAATTTTCTCTCGACTATATATATAAAAAGAGACCATCCGAGAACAAAATTCAATATACAGATATAAGTTTCTCTTCTCACGATATAACTTTTCTTATATTACAAAAGAGTATGGAGTAATTGATCATTTCATGTGTCATTTATTGGCGTCACTTTTTATTTCAATATAATTAGTTTTTTTAGATGCCTGATAAATATCGTGTCAATAACTTCATTTAATTTTTACACGATGCATGATAAATTAACCTGCCAAAAACGATGTATCTCCAGCTGTTGATATAGAATGGAAAGACTTTTCTCTTTTTATTCGCCGATTTCATATTGTATATGGAATTTAAATCTGATTCACTTGGTCATTTTTCGTTTTACATTTTTTCGCTTTTTTTATTTATATAGTAGTATTTCTCTATAAGATATGATATATGGAATTGTTATTTAAGGTAGAATAATCTATTTACTACAATTCATCGTGAATCTTGCTATTTTTCAATGTTTGTGGTATCAAAATGATATATTCAACTAATAAATCACCAAATTGACCCTTCTTATTAACAAGAGGCATACCGAAACCTTTAATTCTTTCAATTTCACCGTTATGTATAATTTCATTTGATTTACGTTTTAAAATGACTGTCTTATTTTCATCTAAGAATGCTATCTTTCTCTCCCAATTACCCTTTAATGCTTCATCTATGGAAATGATTTCTGTTCTATATAAATCATCACCACGTCTTCTATAACCCATATTATCTAAATTATTTTCATTAAATTCAAATATAAAATCACCAGCTTCATAATCAGGACTCTTTTCAGCTTCACCTCTTTTAATTGTTTTGTATTTTCTTGGTGAACCTGCAGGTACTGATACATGGAATGGTTTAGTCTTTTTCATAACTTTATGACCATGACATGTCTTACAAGCATTTTTAACAACTTCACCTGTACCACCACAATGAGGACAAACTTGTTGGATTTGTTGTGACATAAAACCCATTTGAATCATTTGAATAGTAACACCACGACCTTGACAAGTCTTACATTTTGTAACTTTCCCATCCTGAGAACCGGTACCATGACAGAAATCGCAAAAATCATTCATTGAGAAAGTATAATCAATTTCACTACCTAAATAATAATTCTTTAAAGTTAATTGTTCATGTGCAACGACATTTGGACCACGTTGTTTTCCACCAGCTCTGCCAGCACCACCGAATGGGTTCCCACCTTCTTGACCATGGAACATCTTTTCAAAAATATCAAATGGATCGTGGAATGGTTGTCCACCAGGCCCACCAGGCCCACCGGCACCACCACCATTCTTAACAGCTTCAGCTCCAAATTGATCAAATATCTTACGTCTTTCTGGATCACTTAAAACTTCATAAGCTTCACCAATTTCAATGAACTGATTATGTGCCTTCTCATCATTAGGATTCTTATCAGGATGATATTTTTTCGATAACTGTCTATATGCAGATTTAATCTCTTTATCAGATGCACTTCTTGATATTCCTAAAATTTTATAATAGTCCTGCGCAATGACTAAGTATGGCAGGCATGTCAATAATGGAATCAGTATCAACAGTACGGATCTCATTTTGTTTTGTGGGGTTGGCGTTAGTTGTGTGTTTGTTTTCGATCGATGCGATTTCTTATATGGTGATTTGTATACGTATACTGTTTTCTTATATAATGTGAAAAATTAATGCCAACAAAGCAGGTATATCAGATGAGCACACCGCGTAAGCAACAATTACGTGTGAAAAAATTCTGACGATGACAACAAAAATATTATTGAACAGACAACCTGTTAAAACTGTAATGATATAAGTATATGGATTAGGGATATCCACCATGATACATCTGAATACTCTTAAAAGTAAATTATGTCATTAACATATTGATATGAAGCAACGGCTATGTAGTTGAATGGAACGTTTTACAAATGGTATACGCTCAATATTGCGAAATAGCATATTTATTATGATATTATTACATACATTGTATATATATATATATATATGAATATTTTCACAAAAAAAAAGATTCGTTCTTGTATCTGTTGTAATTTATTAAAATTGCATTCTATCTTATTATTTACTCGTCATCTTCATCATCACTGACTAAAGCTGCAAAAGTATTGAAACCATGAACTTGTTTATCGGTAATAATATCACTGTTATCAGCAGGTCTGCTAGAAGAAATATGTCTATTATTTGGTTTAACTTTAACGGTTTCCTTAGAAATGGTAGGAGTGAAACCAGCAGAGTTACCATTGGAGGTATTGCTGTCAGAATTATTTTCACTATCACCTTCTTCATTAGTCTTAGTTTCAAAAGTAGACCAACCATTTTCATCAGTGGTAACCTTTGGCTTATGTTGTTTTACCTTTGGTTTACCGTGATGTAAATGGGAAGATCTTCTACGACCGAAGTGGCCATGATGAGTAGCATTATATTCTTCCTCTTTTAGAGCTTGAACTTGTTTAACCTTTTCAATAATTGCTTTGAATTCAACAGCATCAAATTTGACACTTAAAGTTTCACTTGGTTTCAATTGAATTAATTCCTCAATAGTATAAGATGGCATCTCGTTTAAACGTTAGGATCTTCACTGTATTGTAACAAAGAAAACAAGATGAAGTAAATATACACTAAGATTATACGTGATATAAATGAATCGCTATTCAGATATACTACCTGTAACAACAGACCGATCGTCGTTACGTTGCAAATCAGATGCTGTCAGTAATCCATTATTGCAGCTCTCATTCACAACCACCATCACAAACAATAATGATGAAAACACTTTGCAACGATGAAGATGATGATGATACTAAGAAGGAATTTTTCACCGGTGAAAATTAAATTTTTCTCATGCGTCAATAATGAAGTGCGTCCCTCGTTCTCTCTCTCTATCTCTGTGTCCGTGACAAGAAGACACTATCCACGGTTACCCTAGATGCCGAACCATTTGGCACGCGACTTGAAACTGTTAAGAATTTGTTTCTGAGATATATAATAATAGACGTGATATGATTCAAGGATAATAATTTTAAGATGGTCAAAAAGTCGTTAACGTATACAGCTTGTGTATGACATAAGAACAACAAATAACAGTATTGTCCTAGATAGTTCAGAATGGATCTGTTAGCTATACCGTTGAAAAGAACATTGCAATTCGATCTAGGGGAAAAACTGGCTCAATTAATTGATTCCACATTCTACCAAACATCTAACTCATTTAACACCGACTTGAAAGAGATTACAATAATACGAGATGAAATTGTTTCGAATAATGATATCTCTATGGTTCAATCGGAACAACTATACAAATATTTGAATATATTAAGACAATTAATGAAGAAATTTCCAATGGATCAAATACAATTTTCTTGGTGTCAAACAATATCGACCAAATCAAATACAAAACAATATTCATCGTTAGAATGGGAAGAATCTAATATTATTTATAATTTAGGCGCGATGTATTCTCTATTAGCATTCGAAACCGATTTGACACAGAATATGTTGAATGTTAGATATAAGTATTATCAAATTGCAGCTACAATGTTTAATCATGTAGGTAAAGAGGGTTCTAAATATGTTGCAGTGGATAAAGAGACAGCAATGGCATTGACTGATTTAATGTTGGCTCAAGGTATGGAATGTTTCTGGTCAAGAGCTAAAGGAAAAGAGAATATTAAAAATATGATGCTGGCTAGATTATCATCACAAGTTGTAATTTATTATGATAAGGCATTTCAGTATGCTAAGAAGAGCCCCCTAATTAAGTCAGATTGGATTGACCATTTTAAACAGAAAATTATATATTTTGAAGTTGTTACATATTATAGAATGGCATTAGATATGCAAGATAACCAAAAATGGGGTGAAATGGTAAGAACATTAACTCATTGTGTATCATTGCTATCAAATTGTAAGTTGGAGGCTGCATCACAATTTCTTCAAATATTGAAAAATTTATTAAGTGAGGTATCCAAGGATAATGACTTCATTTATTTGCAAATGGTTCCAGAGACCGTTACACCCATCGTAAAACCGTTGAATATGATTGAATTACTTGATTTCGATACCGTAATGGCAGAAGAGTTACAAAAATGGCAAAATAAGATATATTTTAAGAATCTATTACCACTGGAGTTGATAGATTCTTGTAATGCTTATAATGAAAGACAATCACAATATGTTTCAGAACAAATAATACAACCGATCACAATATTGAATAAGGAATTAAATATGAAAGTAGATGACTCAATAAATTTACATACTGTAGTTGGTATACCACTAGATATTAACGAAATTACAAATTTGGATACGTCTTTGAATAATTTGAGTTCAATGAATGAATCGATACAATCAAAACTTATAATGATAAAACGAATAATTGATGATGAAGTTGAAAGTGATAAACTTTTACGTAGTAATCATGGTCTTCTGCGCTGGACTTTACCAAAATCTGAAGATGTTAATATTGATTTGTTAAGTAAACTAAATCAATTACAACAGTACCTGACACAAGCTACCAAAACAGATGCAGAAACTTTAGAAGTTCTTAATTTGATTGATCGGAATTTGTTGACTAAAGATCCCGCAGAACATATATCTAAGATGAAACCGGATGACGAGGATTCATTGATGAAAGAAATCAAGGATGTTCAAACAAATAGAGATGTCTTTATTAGAAAGGTACAAGAAAAAGTTACCGAAAGTTCAGTACTTTTAAAAATGATCAAATTATTTCGTGAAAATAACGAGGTTGTTGATCAAACCAAGATGGAGTCTCAATTTCAAGAACATTTGGCTATATTCCAAGATGACCTAATGAGAGTAAATAAGGAAAGAGCAATTAATAGACAATTGTTACAACAATTAGAAAATTCAAGTAACGATAGTACTAATACGGAAACTATGAAAAGATTGACTTCAAAAGATCTATATATCGAAGAGGTTAAATATTCTCTAGGTTTACTAAAAAAAGTTAAAGAAAGTATTACTAATGGTGCGCAATTTTATAATGACTTGCTTACCTCTACGAACTCATTACTTTCAGAGACGGAACAATTCAATGAAACACGTAAAATTGAAAAAAAAAAATTAAATGATCAATTAATGAATGCATGAGATATATATATTTTTTGTTTGTAAAATATATATATTAATTTTGGGAATGATAAACAGCTAGGCTAAGCACTTTCTTCTTGCTGAGCTTTCCATTTTTCATATGCAGCTTTTTTATTACCTCTTGTAAGATTACCTTTATGTCTTCTACTTTTGAGATGAGTCTCCCATTGTTTAACACCAATTGCAATCAATTTGACATTATTTTGATCTCTACAAATATCGCAAGTGAAATGTTTACAATCATCTTCGGATGTACCACGTTTCTTCCCGACAGTTTGTTCCGTTGAAATTAATGGTAATAGTTCCTTTGGCGCCCTTGGCGTCAATTCGGCCTTCGCCTTGTTGTTATTAGGGCTATTATGTAAGAATAGATCCGCTATACGTGCAGCTCTTTCACCAGCTAATTGATGCCATTGAGAAAGATCTGTTGCATCTAATACGTAGATGTCGCCATTAATATCTGGTATTAACATTTTCTGAATCCATTTAACTTGTCTACGTGCGTATTGTCTTGTATGTAACTTCATTCTTTCAACACCTTCATTCCATAATTTACAATCCTGTTGACCCGATTTTAACCATGGTAAAAATTCTTTAAACCCAATAACTTGCCATATACCACCATGATCATTTGGATTTTGTTGAGTCTTGTAATAGTTGTATAGTTGTTTAATCTCCTCAAGGGCACCAGATTTGACCATATCATCTACTCTTGAATCCAACCGTTTATTTAATTCTGTTGGATCGCTATATAACCATAGAAATAAAATATCATATCTTAATTTTTTCTCTTGCTTAGCAAATAAATCACTTGGTTTCTGTCCTGTAGTATAATAAATTTCAAGTAAACGATGTACACGTTTGGTATCATTAGGATGATATCTTGATGCAATTACAGGATCAATTTTCCGTAATTGTTCAAAAATTTCAAATTTATCACCATTATCCAAAAGTTTCTGTTCCTCTGAACTTATTTGTCTGTTAGATGTATCCAATTCACCTGTTGAAATATATTTATCGAATAAAAATTGTAAATAATAATGTGTACCACCTACAATAATTGGTAATTTGCCTCTTTTCAAAATATCTTCAATGATAACATTCGTATCTGTTTCAAAACGATGTATATCGTACTCTTGATCCCAATCTACATAATTGATAATATGATGCGGTATTCCATTCCTTTCATCCATAGGGTGCTTATTCGTTATAATCGGGGCATCTTTATAGACTTGCATCGCATCACTATTTATGATTTCACCATTGTATCTTGTTGCTAATTCTATTGAAAGCTGAGATTTTCCTACTCCTGTGGTACCAGCAATCACAATAATTTTAGGTAAAGGCATCGTCACAATCTTCTTCACAGATCGTGCTAACATTCAAACTAACCCTATTTTACTATTTGAAAGTCATCTCATACAGTTATCTTGCTTTCACATTGACGTAAAATATAAACAAACATCTAAAATTTTCAATGGAAAAGCTTATGCTCATCGCAAACAAACCGAATAAGGCGTCACTTCCCACGAACCTGCGTAGCTGAAGAAACCCATAACTTCAACCCAGGCAACAAATAAAAAGCAACTATCTTCGTCGAAAAGGGCGCGGACACCGGGATGGAAATAAGAACAGTTATAACCGATGCCAAATTCATCTTCAACCACATCATAATACACCGTTGGGCACAGAGGAGAACGTGGGGCCGAATAAAGCAGTGCACCGGATACTGGAAAGATATACCCGAGAAAATGCAGGTATCGTTGCTACGCGGACTACTGAGATTTTGTTGCAGGGACCTTTGTTTTCGGGCATACATTTTTCAATTAGATGCCCTGTTCAGTAAAGAAGAATGTCAGTAGCAAAGAGTGAAATAAACAAATGAAAGTTGTTGATTCATAAAAGAGTACTCTTTTGTAGGAGGGACTACTACAATAACAGCTTTCTGTAATTTGAGTCAGTGTGGGGGCAGAAGAGCACGTAAATGTATGAATAAGAAAATAGATAGATGGGTTGCTCAGTCAAAGAGGGACCAAGTGTAGAATCAATCAATAAGAATTAAGATAATTAAAATTGCAAGAGAGAGGCACCGGATGTAGGGGATTGGATAATAATAAGTTCGACTGTTCAATTATGTAATGATTATTTTAAATTAATCTAATTTAATTTGGAAGGACTTTCCGGATTAACTGTCTGTTTCTCTGTGTTTGTGTCTCTCTTGGTTTTTGGTTGATTCATTGTTGACATCACGAATGTGATTTAACGATACTTTTTTAATTTTGAGGCGTTTATGTTCTTATATAAATAAGATAGTTATCTTTTTTTTAGTTTAACTATATATTTATTTTCTTTACTTTGTTATTATTTAATTTTACTTATTTTATTTGCAAAATTTAACTTATCGTAATAGAATATTTTCAGAAATCGAATACATAAAATACAGGAACATGTCAGCTGTTAACAATAGTACAGCTATTCATGAAGATGAACATGTTAATATAAGTTCAGATAGTAATACTGCAACAAGTACAAATAACGATAATAGTCCAGATAATAACACTATAGATAAAATTGATACTAATGTTGTTAATGACGGTCATAATAGTATATCAGAAACAAGTACTGCAGAATCTGGTTCAAGATTAAATGAGATTGAATCACAGACCAGTTCTTTATCAGATTCAATAGATGAAAAGAAGCAAAATAAAGATATAATTGCAACTGACGGTAATAATAATGAAGATGATGATGATGAACCGATCGATCCAAAGGATTTAGATTGGGATGGACCAGCTGATATGGATAATCCACATAATTGGCCTACTTGGAAAAAATGGACAGCTACAATGACCGCAGCAATGCTATGTTTAGTAGTCACAATGGGTTCATCATTATATGTTGCATCTGTCCCAGAATTTGAAGTACGATACCATATTTCACAAACTTTAGGTTTAGCAGGTCTTACATTTTATCTGTTAGGTTTATCTACAGTTGTTGGTGCACCATTAAGTGAAGTTTTCGGTCGTAAAATCATTTATTTAACATCATTACCTTTGTCTTGTTTATTTACAATGGGTGTTGGTTTAGCTAATGGTCATATGAGAATTATTTTACCATGTAGATTCTTTTCAGGTGTATTTGCTTCACCTGCTCTATCTATTGCATCAGGTACAATTATGGATATCTTTGACGTTGATGAAGTCTCAACTGCAATGACTTTCTTCTGTGTCGCTCCATTTATGGGTCCAGTTATGTCACCTATCATTTCAGGTTTCGCTGTAGAATCTCAAGGTTGGAGATGGTCTCAATGGATTCAATTATTTGCTGCAGGTTTAATCTTCCCATTCATTTTATTCATGCCAGAAACACATAAGGGTGTTATCTTAAGAACCAGAGCTAAAAAGAGAAATTTAAAATTAAAAGAATTCTCAAAAGAGGATCAAAAACAATTTTTGAAAATTACAATGACTATTACTGTCTTAAGACCATTAAAGATGTTAGTCGTAGAACCAATTGTTTTGGTTTTCTCAATTTATATTGCTTTCATCTTTGCAGTTTTATTCGCTTTCTTTGAAGCTTATCCAGTCATTTATAGAGGTGTCTATCATATGGATCTTGGTATCTCAGGTCTACCTTTCTTAGGTATCGGTATTGGTTTATGGTTAGGTTGTATCTTCTATTTATATATTGATAGAAAATATTTATTCCCAAAGGCTCCTGAAGGAACACCAGAATTAGAAAATCCGACATCCTTACGTACTACACCATACAGAGGACATCGTGATCCTGAAACAGGTAAATTAAGACCTATCTGCCCTGAAGATTTCTTACTATCATGTAAAGTCGGTTCCTTCGCGTTACCAGTTGCGTTATTCTGGCAAGCTTGGACAGCAAGACATGATGTTCATTGGATGGCTCCAATTGCAGCAGGTGTTCCATTTGGTTTTGGTCTGATTTTAATCTTCTTCAGTTGTATCATGTATTTCTCTGCATCTTATCCTCCATTATGTGTTGCCTCATGTATGGCTGCAAACAATATGTTAAGATACGTTACCTCTTCAGTTTTCCCATTATTTACTGTTCAGATGTATGAACGTATGCAAATCAAATGGGCATCTACTCTGTTTGCATTGATTTGTATCGTTATGTTACCTATTCCATGGATCTTCGAAAGATGGGGTGAACGTCTAAGAAATAGATCAGTGTTTGGTTATGCCGCCATGTTACGTGAAGCCGAACAAGCTACAGGTGAACAAGATGATAACGTTACTGGTAATCTAGATTTAACTAAACTAGCTACTTTGCAATCCATGGAAACTGAATTATCTAGAACCGACTCCCATAGTGGTTATTATGATGCTCATCAAGCTCCTTTGACAATGAAGAGATCATTGTCAAGAAAGAGTAAACATTCGCAATTAGACGATGGTACTCATCATATTCATCAAGATTTAGGTAATGGTGATGATGAAGGTATAGATCACGTTAGACCTGAAAGTATTTACGCGAACATTAACCAAGAGAATGAATTAGATTCTCAAAATCTTCAATCTGAATTATCTAGTAGAATGGTTTGATTAATAATCATTATAAAATTTAGAAAAAATTGCATCATATAATATTTTTCATAAGTTAATACAAAATAGACGGTCACAAAAAAAAGTTCATAGTATATCTACCATATACGTACATAATATTTATAAAATAAAATAATAATACCTTAATAGAGCATAATCAACAGCATAAAGTAAATATCCAGTAGTAGATTGCACATTAAAATGGACAGTTCCATTTCGAATGTTGTTAGGGATCATTTTTAGATGTAAAGTGTGAAAGGTGTAGAGTTGTAAAATATTCTAATTCAAAATAAAAGGTTAATTGTTAATAATAATAAGTCATTATGCAAACAATATTTTTTTCTTCGTTCAGAATACATCATCTTTATAAATTTTTAAGTTTAGTAATCGTTCGCCCAATACACTACTGAATACTGAATTAAATTTTTAGTTTATTTTTTCATAATAATGATATTTTATATAACTACAAAGAATATATTTATTCATTCACAATTCTAAAGTAACTTAGTTTCCAATTTTTATCAATATCTATACACTTTTTGTAATTTTTGCATTTATGAAGTTCTACTTGATACTGTTATTTATTTTATTTGTACGAGAGTTTTCTGTTGTGCTAATCATATTAAGTCATAAATATGAGTATGTCCTTAGATTTAATGGAATATATAAAATAACATTAAGATATACTACTGTATTAAAACTACTGTTAGGTTATAGTTTTATATGTTAACCTATATGAATTTATTTCAATCGCATTGGCTCCATGAGACATCAAAAAATACTATAAAAGGGGAGCAAATTTCCATAAAACGAAGAATGGTGATTCTACTCATGATCGAACTTTCTTTTAAAAGCATCATCTATTTCGAATTAAAATTTGTTTATTTTTATTATTTCTGCTATATCGTGATCATAGGGAACGTTGTTTACGGATATGATGCATACAAATACCGTATATTTATAAATTACTTCGATCATGCCAATAATACAAACATTCACTACATATTGTGAGGCTTTTCCATTTTAAAGTTTTCCATGCCAAATTATCTTATGGAACACTCTATTTGTTTATCATATATCTCTCTTTCTCTCCCTCCAAATAACCTTATTACATACAATTTGATGTGTTTGACTACTGTATTATTTTAATAGAGATAATATTGCAAGAATAATAAAAACAATTATACAATAACCACCTTAGATATAATTTTATAGTTTTAATAGGCATTGTTATCATAACTTATATTCTCAATAAAATGTGAAATATTATTTTTCAACATTTTAAGGATCTTATGGGTTTTGTGATTTGTATAGAAACCCTATTTCTCAAATTTGATGGGAGTTTAACACTAGAATATATTTACATTTCGTTATTCCTGCATTTGTATATATTATAAATAATATTTTTTTATATTTATTTTAACTATTAACAACTAAAAATTGTATTTATTTTTATCTTATTTTATTTTATTTATACAGTACATATTAAATTAGTTAAATAAATTATTGTTCACTTTTAAAGATATTTTCACCTTTATTAATTTGTACCTTTTTATCTTCACCACCACTAATGATACCAATCTTTTCAGCCCATCTAGAAGCAAAAATTTTATCCTTAGTTTCCCCATTTTCTCTTGTAATTGTATACATTGGAGTATTTGATCTAATATCCCATACTTTTACAGTACCATCATGGGAACCTGAACATAACATATATTCATTTTCAGGACAAGTATCTAATGAAACAACGAAATTTTTATGACCAATTAATTGTTGTTGTGTAATTTTAGCAGAACTTGAATCAGCACGAGGATCATGCAATGTAATATGTCTAGCACTTGAACCACATGCCAATAGACCTAGTGATTTCAATTGCGCAATACTTAATAATGAATATGATGTTGTCTTAGTATCGACACAACGAGCAGTAACTAAATCCCATGTCTTAATTGTATGATCTTGTGATACGGAATAACCGACTGTATTATCATTCTGATCAAAGATGACTTGTTCGACTGGACCTGTATGGGATTCTAATAGAGATAACGGAGCTCTTCTTCTAATGGAACCATCTTTTAATGCTAACTTTCTTCTCTTCTTAGCAGCCGTAGAGACTTTATTATTTGTAGATTTGTTTAACTCATCCATTGGATCAACAACTGTCATTTCTTTATAATCTGTTGACCATAAACCAATGGATTTATCATAGGAGGCAGAAATGATTCTTGATGTTTCAGTAGAGACATCTAGGGATACAACAGGTGCGGAATGACCTTCTAAAATAGCTAAAGTCTTACCTTCTTCAACGTTTAATTCATCATCATCATTAGTTTGAACTGGCGAATTTTTAGTTTTCCATATACGTAAAGTACGATCATTACCAGCGGAGACCAATCTTGTATTTGATACGAATTTAACGGCCCTAATTGGACCGGAATGACCACTATACATTTTTTCAACTTGACCACTTAAATTCCAAGTTCGTACAATACCATCATATGACCCAGTAATGATCGATCTTTGTGGAGTTTCAACACCTGATGTAACATCGATGGAACTGATCCAATCCTCATTGCTGAAACTAGATAAAAATGAAGGTGGTAATACAGCTCTAGTATACTCGATATCCAGAGAAACTTCTGATGATAAACCATTTTTGACTAAATAATCTTCTAATGAAGAACGTAATAATTGACCGTCAATCAAGAAATCGAATGGAGTAGTATTGGTAGATTGTTCTGATTCATTTTGAGAAGTGATTAAATGATTAACAATTTCAGATAAACCATATCTTTTCAATTGAATTGGGACATACATAGGAGTGTCCTGAACTTGTAAGGATTCATCCTTTTCACGGGTAAAAAACCTGATTTTAATTTGAGATTTATCGTCAGACATCTTGGTAAACTTTGGGTTGTGGTAGACGTTTAAACGTTCAATGAGTTCTTCTTGAATATATGGTACCTGTAGTTATAATTGTTATATCTTTATATATTTACATTTTTTCTATTAGCATAAAATTTTCATTTTCCAAAAGCGATGAGATGAGCTAAGTGAAATTTTTCAAAAAACTATCCGTCATTTGCATCGATCGATTCCTCTGAGAATTGGTAAAGAGAAAAATTTTCTTCGCTTTCAAGAATTAAAGAACGCGCGACACTAATTAAAGACGTCTGAGAATTAGTGACAGAAATGAAACATTAGGAGATGCAATATTTATAATGTGTCCTCAACTCTTACTGCCGAATAACTACCATCATTTAATTGGCTTTAAACTTATATGTGCAATATAACGTTATTATTATATTTCTACAGTGAAACACGTCCACATCTTACACACTCAACAGTTTGAATACTTTTAAAATTACTGTTAAGTATCAAATACTTTTAGTGATAATATTATATACATATACACGCTATCTCATATATACAATCATGAAAAACCACTTAGACGTACACTTCATATATATCAATGTATTGTATCTCCCAAACATTGTGACATCTTTTTTCCCTTCCGTTAACGGATCTTCTCTCTGTTTAAACAGAATCATTTTTAACCGGTCTTATTGTACAACCATCTCTCTGCGTTTATCTTTTGTTCCCACTGTTGCACTGCGTATTGACAGAAAAATGAATTTTTCGCGGTGTTTTGTTCCAAACTGAAATTTTCATCGAGATGAGTCAGTTACTTACATAACCATATATATAAAAGGTTGGTACTTTCTTTAGTATTTGTAATGAGCAAAACCATCAATAAATAGAAGCAACGATCCAAGAACAATAAAATGGCTTCATCTGTACCAGGTCCAAGGCCACTACCAGAATCCCGCTATGATTTATCCACATACTGGGGAAGAATTCGTCATTGTGCAGAAATTTCAGATCCATCAATGTTATTAACTACATCCAATGATTTAGAAAAGGCCCGTGATATCATTAAAGCATACCGTAATAATGAAATTGAGACACCAACTCCTGAATTCTGGAAAGCTAAAAAGGAATTGGACTCAACTGTACATCCGGACACAGGGGAAACTGTGTTATTACCATTTCGTATGTCGTGTTGTGTTTTATCAAACTTAGTTGTTACCGCAGGTATGTTGACCCCTGGTCTGGGTACTGCAGGTACAGTTTTCTGGCAGTGGGCTAATCAATCTTTGAATGTTGCGGTTAATTCAGCAAATGCTAATAAATCACATAGATTAACAACTACTCAATTAGTAACAAATTATTCTGCCGCTGTTGTGGCCTCATGTGGTGTCGCAATGGGTTTGAATGGATTAGTGCCAAAATTAACTAATATTTCAGCTAATACCAGATTGATTCTAGGTAGATTAGTTCCGTTTGCTGCCGTTGTATCAGCAGGTATCGTTAATGTATTTTTAATGAGAGGTAATGAAATTCGTAAAGGTATCGCTGTTTCTGATGAAAATGGTGAAGTTATCGGTAACTCTAAGAAAGCTGCATTAATCGCTGTTGGTGAAACTGCTTTGAGTCGGATCATTAATGCAACTCCAATTATGGTTATTCCTCCCTTAGTCTTAGTTAAATTACAAAAGGGTATGTTAAAGGGTAAATCTATGGGTATTCAAACTTTAGTCAACATCGGTATTATTGCAGTTACATCATTTGCAGTTCTACCTGCTGCCTTAGGTGTGTTCCCACAAAGACAAAGTATTCATGTTAATAGATTAGAACCTGAATTTCATAGAGCTAAGGACAAAGATGGCAAACCAATTGAAACAGTTTATTTCAACAGAGGTATCTAATAAGAACACAAGCATTTTATACAGTTTATAATTTAATGAGATATACACAAATATTTATTAACATATATAAAGACGCAATTTAAAGACAATAACGGAGATTTACTGATACGAATGTTATCGTCTTAGGTCAAATAGCAACTTTTCATCATCTTGTACGATGTCATCAGACCCTTCCAAAAATTCGCCTTACCGCTTTTCTTCTGGCTGCAAAAATTTTGTCGTGTAAAAAAATGTTATATTGGCTGCCTGTTTCTTCGTGCTATGCGATCCTGCCATCGTTAGCGACAAAGAAGGGAACGTAAGACGGCAGAGAATGAATCGAACTTATGCAGCCATATTGAGAAGTAACTCTCATATTTTATATATAAATAATGAACGTCTGTAATTGTCTACATAGCATCATATACTGTTAACAAGAGCTATATTTATAAACTTACCCAGAAACACTTTAGTGAACAGAATTTTTTTGAATCAGACAATACTGTGAATTAATAATAATAGTACGAAATAACTAGAATAGAACTATTTGATATATTTCATATTTAACTGATTCTCATATTTTCTACAGTTACATTTGCTATATTTTTCTTTTTTTATTTGTTTAGGACTGGATTCTTTTGCTAAGTTATAATTAGACATACTTCAAAGATGACTGAAAAGGATGAAGCTATCTTCCGTTCTGCGGAAATGTCTCTATTACAATTCTATATCCCACAAGAAATTGCTCGTGATGCAGTTTATACATTAGGTGATTTAGGTATTGTTCAATTCCGCGACTTGAATTCAAAAGTTCGTAGTTTCCAACGTTCATTTGTTAGCGAAATTAGAAGATTAGATAATGTTCAAAGACAATGCCGTTATTTCTTTAAATTATTAAAGAAACATAATATTCATTTATTTGAGGATCCAAATTTAATGTTCCCAGATAAAGATTCTTCCGAAAATGATGATGCTAGCCATGGTCCACATTTACCAATCAACAGTTCTGTCATCGATGATCATGTTCAAAATGCTACTTTGTTAGAAGAAAGATTGATTCAAATGGAAAGTGCTGCTGAACAGATTCAATTGAAAAGAGCCGATTTGGAACAATATAGAGCAGTCTTACAATCTGGTGATGAATTTTTCTCTACTGAAGATGGTGCGCAAACTTCAATTGCTTCATTAAGAAGAGAAAGTATTATCAGTGAAGGTAGAATCCACCCAGATGACAACGCTATTAGAGCACATGTTAATTTCGTTACAGGTGTTATTCCAAAAGAAAAAGTTAACACTTTAGAACAAATCCTATGGAGAACACTAAGAGGTAATTTATATTTTAAACATGTTGAATTAAAGGATAAAATCTTTGACAGTAACAGAAAAGAATTTGTTCAAAAGGAGGCATTTATTATTTTCTCTCCAGGTGATTTAATTATTCAAAGAATTAGAAAAATTGCTGAATCTCTAGATGCCAGTTTGTATGATATTGATAACAATGAACATATTAGATCTACACAATTGAATAAAGTAAACCAAAATCTAGATGATTTATATAAAGTTCTTGACACTACAAACATGACTCTAGAAAGTGAATTAAGTGCCATCGGTAATGAATTAAACAAATGGTACCAAGATGTCTCTAAGGAAAAAGTTACCTATGAAACTTTGAACAAATTCAATTTTGATTCTAACAGAAAGACTTTAATCGCCGAAGGTTGGGTTCCAACTGATGAAGTTGATTGTTTACAAGGTACCTTAACTGAAATGACAACAAGACTTGGTATTGATGTTCCATCAATCGTTCAAGCTTTAGAGACAAATAGAACTCCACCAACTTTCCATAGAGTCAACAAGTTTACCCAAGGTTTCCAAAGTATTGTTGATTGTTACGGTATTGCTCAATATAGAGAAATCAATGCCGGTTTACCTACTATTGTTACCTTCCCATTCATGTTCGCTATTATGTTCGGTGATATGGGTCATGGTTTCATTATGTTTTTAGCTGCATTGACTTTGGTTCTAAATGAAAAGAAATTAAACAGAATGAAGAGAGATGAAATTTTCGATATGGCTTTCACTGGTAGATATATTGTGTTATTAATGGGTTTTTTCTCAATGTATACAGGTTTCCTTTACAATGATGTTTTCTCCAAATCCATGACTTTATTCAAGTCAGGTTGGGAATGGCCAGAAAATTTCAAGAAGGGTGAAACTTTATTTGCTAAAGAGGTTGGTACTTATGTTTTCGGTTTGGATTGGGCATGGCACGGTACTGAAAATGCTTTGTTATTTTCCAACTCTTACAAGATGAAACTTTCAATCTTAATGGGTTTTATTCATATGAGTTACTCTTATATGTTTTCATTAGCTAACCATTTATATTTCGATTCCATGATTGATATCATTGGTAATTTCATTCCAGGTTTAATTTTCATGCAAGGTATCTTTGGTTACTTATCTGTCTGTATCGTTTACAAATGGTCTAAGGATTGGATTAAAGACGGCAAAGCTGCTCCAGGGTTATTAAATATGTTAATTAATATGTTCTTGGCTCCAGGTACCATCGATGACGAATTATATCCACATCAAGCTAAGGTCCAAGTCTTTTTATTAATCGCTGCTTTAATCTGTATCCCATGGTTATTATTAGTCAAACCATTACATTTCAAATTCACTCACAAAGCTGAAGGTACAATTGCATTACCAGCTTCAGATGATATTGAACACCATGGCGACGTTGCTAATGATCAAGGTGAATTCAGTAATCAAGAAGTCGATGAAATTTACGAAGGCGGTGATGACGATGATGAAGAAGGTGGCGCCCATGGTGAAGAATTCAGTGATATTATGATTCATCAAGTTATTCATACTATTGAATTCTGTTTGAATTGTGTCTCTCATACAGCATCATATTTACGTCTATGGGCTTTATCCTTAGCTCACGCACAATTATCTACCGTTTTATGGACAATGACTATTCAAATTGCATTTGGTATGGAAGGTTTCGTTGGTGTAATGATGACATTTTTCTTATTTGCCATGTGGTTTGTATTAACTTGTGCTGTTTTAGTTGTTATGGAAGGTACATCTGCGATGTTACATTCTTTACGTCTACATTGGGTTGAATCCATGTCTAAGTTTTTCGTTGGTGATGGTATTCCTTATGAACCATTTGAATTTACTTATAATGATATGGAAGCCGCTGTTGAAAGTGTTAGTGCCAGCTCCAGTGACTAAATAAGATAAGTAACAAATTTCTGTAAGATAATTTTTTTAGATACATTATTATAATAAATATTTACACATTAAAAAAAAAAACATGAAAGAATAAAAAATATATCAATATAAAAGTTGAAAAGTTGGTTATCTCGGAGTTACAATGAACCGCGTTAGGTTTCCATGACAACGAATTGGATATAGACCCATTAGACGAATGTACTATGCATGAGGAAATTTTACGATGTAAGTGAACGTAGGACAATTTAGAATCAACAAGATATGACCCATTTATTGTTATGTAAGAAAGGTTTCGGAAATTAAAAGAATAAATGGGTCACAAGCTTGAATAGCAGGGGATGACATATACGACAAGAGATTTATTGTTTCGATGCTAGTATCTACGTAATTGAAATCACGAGGTACTTCATTCCTATATTTCAAGTTAATAATATTTACCTCTAGGAATTTTTTTGTAGTGCTATCTACATCAGTTGTTAAATGTAAAAACAGATAAAAATAAGTTGTAGAGCGAGAAGAATCGATCCTGATACTATATAATATTACCGTAAACAAAGAAACGACTAGTTATTCGATAGTATCTAAATATGATGTCATTCTTTAATTAATAGATCACTATAATGGAAAGTATTCCTTAACCATCCATCATTTACAAAAAAGAAAAGACAAAGTTGAATTACACTTGATTAATTTAAAATAATATCAATTAATATAATTGCTACAAGGCTGTGTATTTAACTGCTCAAGATACAAGGTGATGTATTGATTTACTCTCTCATGTATACTTATTTTTTCTATCATCGATATATTTTATTCACCATTCTTAATTGGAATCTTCGATAAATCAAATTATTTACACATATCATATGTCTGCAATAATTCCTTCAGTTAATCTCTAACTAAGTAAGTAACTAAAAAATACCAGCCGACTCTTCTTGTTTTCTGGTTTGTTCTTCCGCAATAATGAAGCGCATTCATGCGGAACAGAGTTGTGCGCAATTTGTTGGTATTAGAAGATCATTGGATCCGATCCACAGACAACAGAGTAGACTTCATGCAATTGGTAACAAAACACCGTAGTAAACAGCTGATGTATCACCGGACAAAAGTATTTTTTTCTTTCTCAAAAACATCTCGGATAACCAAAAAGGACAGCAGAGTGTGGGAACAGTGAAATTACTGTGCGAATAACATGCCATACCCCGAAGTAAAGTCTCACTCCAAGTACAAGAATATAGCAAGTACGTACACTACGACTACGACGAGACATCAGGTCAGCCACTCGCCCTATCACGATCATTGATTGAGTGGTTTTTTTGTCATTTTTAATTGCATCGATGTAACAATAGGGGACTGTCTTATTTATAGTCAGTAAATTATTTGTCGTTTTTAATACTATTATTATAATGTTATTCAATTCATATGATACATAACGAAAGTAAACAGTGAATCATAATTTGTTAACAGACAGAGACAGGGATTTTATATTGTTTGTTGATATTAATTAAATCCCAAGTTATAAATTATGCATAGTAAAATATAGTCATCATATATAAAGAAAAACTAAATCATAAAATCTTGTACTTATAACTTTTTTTTGTTAGTACATTCCAACATTATTTAATACTCTAAATAATACTATACAAATATTGCAACAAGTCAATCGTATTCCATTTCTGTACAATTATCGAAGCTACCAAAGCTTATTATTACACTATACTTTGATCTGATTTAAGCTGATCTAATTGTGATATACAAATTAATTAATACTAATAACCATTGCTCTCATCTACTCCGCAACACAATTCATTTCATTTCTGTAGAAGAGCCTTACGAACAATAAATTGACATCATTTAATAAATTAATTTAATATAATTTCATTGCATTATATTATTGCGTTCAGTTTATTATTATTACTTATCCCCTTAGTGAAAGAACTGTCCCTGTTTGTCTCTGTGTGTGCGTGGTTTTAATAACTGAAAAACACAGTGAAATATTTCAATTAGTACCGCGTAGCTACCCGTTTTTGCTTGTTTGTCTGAGTGTGACGTTCAAAGATTTCAAGAAGCGGTTCTTCTATTCTTTTTTTTTAACATTGGTTCCTGTGATATTTTTTTCATATTAAGGAGGTGGTGTGGTGAAAAAAATATAATATATATTATATCAAGTAAAGAGAACGATCTATCATCAACATTATTAGTATATATTAGTATTATACTAACGTTTCATCTGTTGCCTTATTTGCGATAATATTAATTCAAAGTGAAATAACCCTTTTTCCCAGGTCTACTTCCAATTTCAATACAAGAGATATCAACTACAATTATTTTTTTTAATTTTTTACGTGTCTCCCAATAAAATTTTAAAATTTTCTTTACTGGATAAAGAAAATAAATAGTATTCAATCTTTTTTCTAACAATATGCCAATATTAGGTAGACATCCATTTGGGCATCATAATTCGTCCTCTGGGACTCATTTGAATGAAAAAGTTACTGATTCAAATAATAATAACGGCAATAATAATAATAATTCATCAAATAATCATAATCATGTTACTCAACCTCCAATTAGAAGAAGTTCGAAATCATTTTTAAGTTTTATGAGTAGGAAACCTTCATTAGAATCTATAAGAAGTGAAAAATCTACAGACTCTTTAGTTAATAGTCCCACTACTTCACATGTAATGAATTCTATACAAACTGATAATAATACGACACATCAACATACTCATAATTTAAGTCATGGTCACATGCATGACAATCATATGTCCCCGAAACCAACACATTCAATGGTTGAATTGAAAAGATTCTTTAGATCTTCAAAAATTTTATCAATGACTCACGGTAATCATCACAGTCAACAACAACATGGAAACGCCGGACAACATTCAAGTACTAGTAACAGTAACTCTACAACAAATGTTCCGTCAATGGCTAGGCATGCTCCAGTACAGAAATCTACTTCCTCAGTACATAATCATCATCCTCATTCAACTACTCAATTAAACTTAAATTCTCATTTCCAAATGACTGCAAATGATCATCATGGTCATACTCAATCCGCTATTCCACCAAGTTCCGATTCCGTATTATCTCTTTCCAATACAATTAATATATATCACGATGATACTATCTTGGCTCAGAAATACGGTAGATTAGGTAAGACTTTAGGTTCCGGTGCTGGTGGGTCAGTGAAAGTATTAGTCAGACCATCAGATAATGCGACATTCGCAGTCAAAGAATTCAGACCAAGAAAGGCCAATGAATCAGTGAAACAGTACGCTAAGAAATGTACCGCAGAATTTTGTATTGGTTCCTCGTTACATCATCCAAATATTGTAGAAACGATAGATATATTTTCAGACTCTAATCAATTTAAATATTTCCAAGTGATGGAATTCTTACCTATCGATTTCTTTGCTGTCGTCATGACAGGGCAAATGTCTCGTGGTGAGATCAACTGTTGTTTGAAACAATTATGCGAAGGTGTCAGATATCTACATTCAATGGGTTTGGCTCATAGAGATTTAAAATTAGATAATTGTTGTATGACAGAGCAAGGGATCTTGAAAATTATAGATTTCGGTAGTGCTGTAGTATTCAAATATCCTTTTGAAGATGAACAAAGAACTCATAATGCTCATGGAATTGTTGGTAGTGATCCATATTTGGCACCTGAAGTAATTACTTCCACTAAATCGTATGATCCACAAGCTGTCGATGTGTGGTCCATTGGTATTATTTTCTGTTGTATGATGTTAAAAAGATTTCCTTGGAAGGCTCCAAAATTATCAGATGATAATTTTAAATTATATACTATGCCGGATGATATTGAAAGAGATTATGAACAATCTGCTAAACATCATGAACAATTATTAACGGAAAGAAGAAAACATCGTGAAAGATTAAATCATCCAGAATTGAATGATGATAACGATGAAGATGAGACACAGAAACAAGAAGAAACGAATGTCCCAGTTAAGCAATTACCTACTCCTGAGGATGAAACTACAAAAACTACCATCCCAGATCATTTGAATACCGTTCCTGAAAGTACCCCTAAGGAAATTATGGAAGATCAACAACAGCAGCCACAAGCACAAGAACAACAACAGAATAATGAGAATACGACCCCTGTACAAAATAACGAAGAACTAAAAATTAAAGATGATGAACAAACTAATGAAATTGCAACACATACTCCAGCTGCTCCGCTTCAACATAATGATACTGTTCAAGAAACTAAATCGATATCATCAAGTAGAACCGCCGTTACTGCTTCTAATCAACATCAACATTCAAACTCTAGTGGTCATCCACATAAAAGAGTAATTCACGGACCTTATAGATTATTACGTTTATTACCCCATGCTTCAAGACCAATACTTTCTAGGATCCTAGAGATTGATCCAAGTAAAAGAGCAACATTGGACCAAGTATTTGAAGATAATTGGTTTGCTGATATTCCATGTTGTACAATGGATAAGAAAAATAATGTTGTTAGAGCTCATGGTCACCATCATACAATTGTTAAAGATGGTAAGACTTATAAAATTTAATGAAAAATAAGGGAAAAGAAAAAAAATTATAATTTATGTATTTATATATATATGTATATATATGACCTGGACCAGAAACTCTAATATATGATTCTTTTTAAATATTTACAAATTGATATAGTTTAAGTGACTTGTATTAAATAGCTGAACTTCATCACCAAAATTGGATAAAGTGCCAGGAAAGTTAAGAATCGAAACGTTATTGACACCCCATTTATTTGTGAAATTGGATCTTAACGTTGGGGATGTTATATCTACTTTATCAAACCTGAAACCCCAATAAAGTGCAAGTCTCCATATTAAGATTTGAAGACCTGTTGAATCGTTAACCATGGCATTAAGATCTTCTCCCTTGTTATACAACTGTCTTTCTGCAATTAAATTCACGAGTTCTGATTTCGATATTGAAACGGTGTCGTTCCCCATCACTTTCTTAAGTAATAACCAATCGTCAACGATATAATATTCACATCTATCAGCAACAATGTTTGCTAGTTTTGATTTCACTTTAAACAATTTCCAAATATTAAGTTTCCAATTTGCAAATTCGTTAGTTGGTAACTGTACTAACAATTGTTTCAATATATTTATGTCGAGATCATACGGTGAAGAAATCGGTTTGATATTCTTACCAATACCAACTGTCCCACACATCTTATTTCTTAAATCGTTATTAAATACATGACTATTTGTTATTTTTTTATATGCACCCACCGTTAACGCCGATCTTAATCCCAACTTTGGCCATAGATAAACCATCACCAGAAACAATTCTTCAAATATGAAAAACATTAGTAGAAATCTTGGTAATTTCCAAAATTCATTCTTTCTATACATCTCAACAAATTGCTTCCTCGTGATACCTTTATTAAGAACATTGAATTCGAGATCTCTAAATAATTGTTGACTGGAATATGCAGCTGCTGGTATCGTCTTGTAATGTTTATGAATCTTATATACATTCTTAATTGAAGTACGATATATCTTCATTTGTTCTCTGATAATTCGAAACCATAATGTTGGTGATTTTCTCCATTGTGGTACTTGGTTCGTTGTGTTGATCTTCTTTCTTTCAACTGTGATTATTGATTGTGTACTAGGAAGTGTTGTAAGAGAATTAATGTCAGTGTCAATCTCGTCAGGATTTGCAACTATTTTGATTTGATTATTTTTGATTTTATTACTCAATTTTTGGAAAAGTTCATTATTTTTGGAAGTAGCTAGAAATGTCTGTTTAGTATCTAATGAAAATATCGAAGGGTACGTCTTATAATGTAGGGATCTTCGAGCTATTAACCTGAACATGATTATATTTGTGTAATCGTAGTATATTTCGGGATCACTGTTATGAGACGTAAGCAAAAAGACTTCTCTTCCTTTGTTACTGCTTCGTTTATTTCAGTATTCTTGTTTTTAAGATCGTTGACACGCATTTACTATTTTTCTTAAACTTTAGAAAATAATTACTCGATAATAAAGTAATTATATGAAGTGACCCCAATGAAAGATATAAATATTTAACGGATTACCCCTATTTTTATTATTCTTTTACATATTTTACATTAATTATATACACCATTAATTAGAGATGGCTATTTTCAAAAACCAGGGAAACTTACATAATCGGAGCTAAGCAAGGAATATATACGAATATACCCTTCTTCTGACATACCAGTTTAGTAGAATAACTTCGGAAATTATCTCTCTTATAGCATCTATTTTTCATCTACTTTGGTTAATAACTCTTCAGCATTATTTATAGCAGTTTTAGCAGATTCTAAGTTTTCAGCACCTTTATAAGTAATTAGAAATTCTGTTAAATCATCCTTGAATTCTCTAATCTTTTGATATAAAGTAGGTAACAATCTCTTTGTATCTTCTAATACTTCAACTTGTTTCTTTAAATCATATGGATCGATCTTTGGATCCTTTTTTAAACTTTCAATATTTGCAATCTGATCCTTAGCTTCTTGTTGATAGTAGCTTTCTTCTTTGACTAATCTTTCCAAAGATTTTACCTTAATTTCTAATTGAGTTGGAGCCATTACGAATGTATATTTGTGAGTTATATTTTGTATTTATTGTGTTCGTATGTGTATATTATATGTGTGTTGAAGTGTTGGTGTTTTTTTTATTGTTCGTGTTGTTATTACGTGAGAAATAATTATACGCCTGCCGAAGCGATGTTATATTAGCAACGTCAACAATATATGCAATAAATTATGTTATAAAATAATATCAAAATAATTAAGTAGTTATTAGGTATTATGCATATATATAGATTAGATCTAAGAGTATATACTACTTGATATACTTTCCGGGATATCACTATCACCTAATGATATTCTATCAATTTTACTTTGTAAATCTGTGATATCATCATCATTGGAGTCATGTGATGGAATTCTACCTTGAATGATATCCTTTGTCTTAATATGATTAAATGTCGTCATCTTACCGAGTTGTAAATTGCTTGAATATTTTTCATCTTCGCTATGATATTCATTATCACCTTCATCGTAGTCAAATACAAATATATGTGGCATAACCGTTGTCTTGTGACAAGACCTTAACTTTATTGTATTTTTAGGAATTAATGGTTCCAACTCATCAGTAGCTGATGGCATGTCATGTATATTCAAATCTGCAATTTCAAGACTAGAAGGTATGGTTTCTTGAGCAGTTTCATAACCATCTGTATTTGAACTTGACGATGTCACAATATCGGTGTTATCCAATTCAGACCATGTGTCTGATCCACTTTCAATTGATTCGTCGTTACTTGATATCAGCTCACTCAAATGTTTTCTTGAAGGCGTGTTATGTGTAGAATCAATTGAGGAAGCTTCTGAATGATTACCTGCTGGGCTGATTCTTCTATTCATTTCCACAATATTTTGCTGTTTTTGTACATGTTCCAATACTCTTTCGATTTCAGAATTTAGGACAGAATTATTACTTTGATATGGAGCAATAATTTCTTCTGCTTCAACAGAAGGAATTGATTCTGTCTCGTCATTATCTGCACCATATGCATCTAAAATTTCATCAAATAATATTTCATTTGTACTTCTGCTACATCCTGTATGTCCTAAATATGGATTGTTATTCAATTTCTCTATTGGATAAGGAGCACAAGGATGTTGAAATGTAACCTTCTGTGGCTGAACTCTATGCAATTTATTCATTGGTCTACCAGCAGAATGCTCCACATATCTGTATGGTACACCTTGAGACACTTGTCTCAACTCCCTTTGCATGACACGTTTGTTTGTATTTGAGTGATGAATACTTTTAGTTCTATGTATTGGTGATTTTTCGTTTATAATTGGCATTCTTTCTACATTCATTAAATCTTTTGGAACGAATGTTTTCGTATCTGTTTGTCTTTTCTTAAAATCATGTAGGAATATCTCAGGTACAGATTCCAGTCTTTTCTTGAAATATATTGTACCACCATATTGTTTTGATAATCTTTTCAATTTTTTTTTTTTGACTGCACTTTCATTGGATTCTAAAATTAAGGATTCTTCAGAACCACTAGTTGGCACAGGTGGTAATTTACATATATCTTCTGCAGTCAATGTTAAAGATGGAGGTCTTAACATATCGACATCTTTATCAATTCTTTGTCCTAGAAATTTCCTAGGCATCTTGTAAAATGTTTGGGTTATTTAGTTTATGGGTTACTTTATTAGATAAAAGTTTCTTTGAGGTACTCAAACAGTATAAAAATATTACAGGTTCCTAAAATGACTTCATTATATATACATCAACCTAATGAATGAGTAAATGTACAGATACATTTCAGTTGAAAATGGACCTCAACATTAGTAACCAATTATGCTGCCAATACATTTCCAAATAAGGTCATACAAGAGCTAGTCAACGTATACAATAACGTATAGAGAATGTGAATGCTGATCTTGATTCACATATATCCCTCTCCCTCTCCCTCTCCCTCTCCCTCTCTCCTCTCCCCTCAACATACTGTGCTATCTCATCAGATACAGAATATATTTGTACAAAGATGTAACTAGTTAGCCAAGATATTTAATGAAAAGACCCAGTAAATCACCATCGCATACAGAAGTAAATGACAATCCCACTATGATAAAGACCAGCAATTTTCTTATGGGGATCTCTTAACTTGGGTTACACTGTCTCCTCGAGACGAAGAACCGACATGCATACCACCTTTTCTAATTAGCGACATTATAGTTCCCAGTTGAAAGTTGTGTCATCTCTTAACTGGGTTGCAGGCAACGAACGAACGGTCTGCACGTCATCAGCAAACGGTTGGGAAATTTCAAATGGCTGGTTCTACTACCTCATACTGTTAAATGCCTGCACAAGCACCATGAGTTGAGACCCCGGAAAATGTTTTGTCGCAGCGTGAAGTGAAAGTAGAAGAAATTGCGCAGCAAAAGAGAGCAAAACTGCGAACCCTAATCAGGCTACTGGAGTTAGGGTATGATATATAGTGTCACATATTAATAATATTGAAATTGATACAGTTGTTGTCATATATGTCTCATAACGACCATGCGAGTATTATTCGAGCGTATGCGTTTTCTAGAGGTATTGTCTAGTATACCTACTAGACTGCATTGCTTATACGGTTTCAATTACTGCTTATTTTGCGATGAAATGGTGCCTTGGAGGGCAGAAATTAGTTTTCAACATTCCAATAGCTTTATAATGACGATCTTTGTAATGATATATAATAATACATATTTATGTAGGGGGACACCAATTACATCAGAAAATAGTGTTACCATTATATTTATATCATTCATACCATTTTGTGTTACAATACAGGAGTATGTGGCATATTTCCCAAATTCCAGATTTCAAGTTATTCTTTACAAATCTGTATTCTTTACAAAGCTGTATTCTTTACTACCTGACATAATCGGTACCTTGCTTTTCTTCCCAGTCTTTTAGTGCCCTATCCCATTCATCCTCGTTATCTACGTCAATTTCCTTCTCTTGCATTTGTCTATCCTTTTCAATTGCCTCTTGTCTTTCTCTTTCAGCTTTATCATATAATTCTTTATTATCAATCCATCTATCCTGTATATCGTTCTCTTGTAATCCTTGATCCCTAGTAGCTTCTGCCCATACAGTATCACCACCAACCTCAGAGGCACCAAATATATAACCATTAGCTTTATCTACAGATAATTGTAAATTAATCATACTTTCCTTATCATCTACAGCTAATACTTCAAATGCTACTAAATTGAAATCAGAAACCATTTCACTTATTGTTTCAGTTAATTTGGCATAACGTTTACCCATTACACTATTACTCTCTTTCTCTACATACGGTAAAAGATACTCTAGATCCTGTACCTCAGTATAATAATCCAGTTTAAATGGTAATTCACCATACGATTTAATCATATCAATCTTCGAAAATACATTAATTTGCGGTAAATCCATCATTAACATTGATCTCAATGCCAATAAAAGGATCGAAATATATTGTGATGGTGAAGTTAAATAATAACAATCGATTAAATTAACTACACAGAACCTCATATCTAATTCCTTCTCTAATCTTTTAAATATCTTGAACAATGATGAATGATGCGTGAATAGTTCAACTTGACCAGGACAGTCAAAGACAAGATACGCTTTCTCTTCTTCCACCAAGGATCTTATTTGTAAAATGAATAAATCAATAGATTTATCTAGAGATTCCATTGCATACATTAACCCACCATTGGGTCCTAACTCTTGCTCTGCCATAATTTCTTCAACGGTAATAAAATCTCTTATATCAACTGCACAGGGGTATGGTAATCTATCATTAGCTGGATCCATATTAACTATCTGTCCATGTCTACCAATAGCGTTAAAAAATTGTGATGTACCATTACAATATGTAGATTTTCCTGAGCCTGGGGGACCGATAACAATTTGTGCAAAAGACATTATGACGGCAATGCTAACCTTCTATCTATTAACAATATTTACCAAGTTGCGATCTCTGTGGTATATATATATATACACATATTATATTGTCCAAGTTATACTTACATAAGCTCATCGCTGTGTATTTTTTTTCCAGTTTTGCCTTCCGAAAAATTTCGTACATTTTCGTTAAGACACCACTAACGTCATGATAATGCACTTCATTTTATAAAATATTCTATTATACTTATTATTGATATATATATATATATAAATGCATTATGTCTAACGTTCAAATAAACCGTCATCTTCAAACTCCTCATCATCATAGTACTCATCCATAGATGATTCTTCATCACTTGAATCATCGGATTCATTATCCGAATCATAAATTGCATCATCACTACCATAACCATCATCGAATTCTTCATCATCACCATATGATCTAACTAAAGTTTCGTTCTTAAAATTACTCTTTAAATCAATGATATAGTTACCTTCGACGTAACAACTTGTTAAATTGGATTTCTTCCCTATCTTTGCATTTGGACCAATAATAACATTTTCCAATACACATTCATCATCAACATGAACATTATTTAATAGGATAGAACCAGAGATACGACATTTATTACCAATCTCACAATCTGCATTGATCGATGATAATTTGATACTATTTTTCTCTAATAATGTAACTGTAGAATCCACTATAGAATCAGCACCGATAGTTGATGACATAGTTGATTTAATTGGTAAATTACTTGAATTGGACTTAATTCTTAAGATGAAACGTGTTGCATCCATATATGAATTCAAATCATTGGAACGAATAAATGTGGATTCCTCAGGTAAGATAAAGATTGAAATAGTTTCTCTCTGGGTTGAATGTTGCCATGATCTTCTACTTAGATCTCTAAATAATTTAGCAATTGAATTTCTTGTATTAATATTATCCCTAACTAATTTATTTGGTTTCCTTAAATATGATGGATGGATTAAAGTTGGGTCTGCGACAATATTAGATTTATCATTGTTATTAGTTTTGTTACCTGTGTTGTTTAAACCAGATGCCATTGAACTTGCGCGGGACATATCACTCATATTTGACGAATTAGTTGGTGTACTTGCACCAGTGTTCCCGTGACCATTATTATCATTAGTACCATCTTGTCCGTTACTGTTGTTATCAATATCATCTTTCTTCAATAACTGAATCATCTCATAGGAACAGAAATAAATAAATGAATTGATCAACTTTTTAGAGATTGAACAATTTGGATAATTCCATAATAAATGATCTCTAACTTTTAAATATTTAGTCTTTGTCACTTCATTCAAGGAATAACTATCTAACAAAATAGGTTGCTTGGCGGTATGTTTGTTCTCACTATACAAAGTAAACATTTTATCCTCATTTTTACTCTTATGAGACGTCTTTTTCTTGTCTAAACCTTGTTGTTCCAAAGGTTTCTTGTAATATATAGCCATTGCAATATTTTCATCATCTCTATTCTGGTATTGATCTAACAGGATCTGTGGTGGCATATCAGTAATGAAGTCACAAGGTAGAATAACAAAATCTCTATGAATCTTATCTAATAATTCGTTCTGCAATAATTCACTAGTATAAGTAGATTTACTAGAAATGAAATTGATACGTTTAGGTTTCTTCAAATGATGAGTATGGTTATTACTTAGTAATGCTTTTGAAATCAATTCGTACTGCTGATCCCTTAATGCAATAAAATTTTGTAAACCATTCTTAATGAAATCAATCTCATCGATATGTGCCACGATATTAATCTCTGAAAAATCTGCTTGGTCACACCAATCAATGACGTACTCGATCATGGGCTTACCAGCAATAGGCAACAATGCCTTTGGTAATCTAGCTAATGTATTGACATTGAATTCAGTTAAATTGTTTAATTCCTTATCGTTGACGGTTGGGTCGATATTTGGATTAGTCAAAGGGGATAAATTGGAACCCTTACCACAGAAGATAAAGGATTGTAGTGTCTTCATTATAGGAGCGTGCGAGTGTGCGTAATTGTGGTGGACTCTATACACATACACTTATATATCCTATTGAATTACCTCCACCTGCCTTATAACACTTCACTCTCGTGTGGGCAACCGACTCATCATCATCTGTTAACAACTAACAGAAAATTTTTCAGAGCACTGCATCGATTCGACGGCCATAGTTCAAAATGCGGGCAGACAGAACAACGTCCGCCCGCTGTGTCAACCAACGAAGCGAACCATTTGGTGTAATCAATTCACTGTAGGTGTTTTTGCCACCCGTTGAATTGAACATTGTGAATAAGGAAAGGGTTTAAGTTATGACAACAACTATATCAGGAGCTGTACCAACGTCTGTTTCTTGGAGTCACATCAGTAAAGCACATAAGAGCAACCGATACAATGAGTGAAGAACAGGATCCATTACTAGCAGCATTAAACAACGACGAGACACCTACACAGAATAATGAGGAACCCTCGAGAGAAGGTACTCCAGATGTAGTTGTACCTGAACCAGTTGTAGATCCAGAGCAAGAACTACGCAACAAAACTTTGTCTTTATTCAAGAAGAAGTTAATGGAACACAGACGTTACGATGATCAATTGAAGAATCGTAGACAGAATATTAAGGATTTGGAACAAAAATATAACAAGACTGAAAATGATATTAAGGCATTACAAAGTATTGGACAATTGATTGGTGAAGTGATGAAAGAATTATCTGAGGAGAAATATATCGTTAAGGCATCATCGGGGCCACGTTATATTGTTGGTGTAAGAAATTCTGTAGATCGTAAAAAATTAAAGAAAGGTGTTAGAGTTACTTTAGATATCACAACATTAACTATAATGAGAATTTTACCTAGAGAAACTGATCCATTAGTTTATAACATGACTTCTTTTGAACAAGGTGAAATTTCATTTGATGGGATTGGTGGTTTAACTGAACAAATTAGAGAATTAAGAGAAGTTATTGAATTGCCTTTAAAGAATCCAGAAATTTTCCAAAGAGTTGGTATTAAACCACCAAAGGGTGTTCTATTATATGGTCCTCCAGGTACAGGTAAAACTTTGTTAGCAAAAGCTGTTGCCGCAACAATAGGTGCAAATTTCATATTTTCACCTGCATCAGGTATCGTTGATAAATATATTGGTGAATCTGCAAGAATTATAAGAGAAATGTTTGCATATGCAAAAGAACATGAACCTTGTATTATCTTTATGGATGAAGTCGATGCAATCGGTGGTCGTAGATTTAGTGAAGGTACATCAGCAGATCGTGAAATACAACGTACTTTGATGGAATTACTGACTCAAATGGATGGTTTTGATAATTTAGGTCAAACTAAAATTATTATGGCTACAAATAGACCAGATACTTTAGATCCTGCCTTATTAAGACCTGGTAGATTGGATAGAAAGATCGAAATCCCATTACCAAATGAGGCAGGTAGATTAGAAATCTTTAAGATTCATACTTCAACAGTAAAAAAAATTGGTGAATTTGATTTCGATGCTGCTGTAAAAATGAGTGACGGTTTTAATGGTGCTGATATTCGTAATTGTGTTACTGAAGCTGGTTTTTTCGCAATTAGAGAGGATCGTGACCATATTATTCCAGAAGATTTAATGAAAGCTGTAAGAAAGGTAGCAGAGGTTAAGAAATTAGAAGGTTCATTAGAATATCAAAAGTTATGATTGCGTGAAATTGTATATACGTACATATCTAAGTATTAATGTAATTTGGAATAAAACAATATCATATAGTATTTTGTAAAAGTATGGCTTGCCAATATTCATAGACCCATATATTTCTTATTGATTTTTAATAATATTACAAAAGTGTGGATGCAAAACGCATATACATATAATCTAATTATCTGTACAAATTGCAATGAATTCACTTTCATTAATTTCTCCATCTCCATCCATATCAAATTCATCAATCATTGCCTTCAATTCTTGATCTGTCATATTTTCACCTAATTCTTGTGCAACACGTCTTAAATTTTTAAATGATATCTTTCCTGTATGATCTTCGTCAAATAATTCAAACGCTCTCTTGATCTCCTCGATAGGATCTCTCTGTAGAATCATTTCTCCCGCTACAGTGAAAAAATCATCATAATGCATTAAATGGCGTCCATCTCTGTCATATTTGTTAATATAATGCAATATGTCTTTTTTATCTAACTGGAAGCCCAATGCTCTTAACGCCACTTTGAATTCATGGAAATCTAAATAACCGTCATTATTCATATCAAATAATGAAAATGCTTCATATATTTCTTGTTTCTGTTCTTGCAGTAAATCTCCATCCGTTGATACTTGATCATATCCTTGTACGTTTGAATTTGGTCCGTATGACTTACTTATGGGACTACCATTAGCTTTATTCTGTCTCAAATTGTTCATATCGATGTGGGAGTGTGCGGGCAATTGTAGAAGTATATGTCTTTTCTCGATCGTGTCAAATATTACATCTAATTATATAATCTAATGTTTTTGTATTCTTGATACTTCATTTCAATTTGTTTAACTATTTCTGTTTTCGTACTCGCTTCTAACAAAAAACTGTATTTCCTCTTTGCTGTGCTGTTTCCCTCGCCGAGTGGAATTCGGAACGACTCTCTTTGACAGCAAAGGCTTCATTATTGTAATGAACAAATCATTCATATCTGACAACTGAAATGCTGAAAGTTTACAGATCTTGCTAACTTTACATCATTTATTACAGATCAGCTACTGTTTATAACAGCGTTGTATATAAATATAGAGTCAGAGAATATTGCATGTTAGTCCAGTGAAGTATTGTCCGTCTATAACTGTCGCTACGCCTCTTTAAATATTACATTACAACATATTGAATAGTCTGTATCACGGTTACAATTAAGATATATATTATTCCATATTTCTAACAACTAATGAGACGAAACTACTTAAAAGTCCCGACGGGTTCTGAATCGGGCTCTGGTTTGAGATCCAAAGAACAGCGATCCCTTTTGCATCCACCTACTTATGAAAGAGTAGATTCACAATCTCAGGAATCTGCAAGTATAGATTTCGATTTAGATTCCGAAAACTATGACGATGAACATGACAATGATAACTCTACACATTTTTCAAGTGATATGGATTTCGAAGACATAGATTCCTTCATGGAGAACGGTGGAACCATTCCACAATCATTGAGTAAATTTAAATATTTCCAATACACAATAAGTAAGACATTGATACGACCTATACAGAAAAATATCTTTAACCCATTAAATGAATTACAATTGATGATGAATAACGAAATTGATAGATATTTAAATCAATTTGGTAACCCATTAATTCTTAAAAGATTCATCTATATAGTATTTATGACTATTATACTTTGGTTTATTGTATATTTTGGAGATTTTGCAACTGGTATTGCAAAGGGTTCAAAGGGTTCATTCTCAAGTCAAAGAATCTTGTTTGATTATTCGAAAAAAATTATAAATTTACAGAAATTTGAGACAGATTTGGAATATCTATCAAGCATGGATCATGGTTCAGGAACTACAGGTGATATACTAATGAAGGACTATATAAAGAAAAATTTTGAGAAAAATGGATTAGATGAAATATTTGAAAATGAATTAAAGACTTATTCAAATTATCCCTCAAATGAATCCACTTTATCAGTTTTCCACACTAATTTGAAACAACTAATCACAATAGAATTAACAGATGAAAATTATACACCATTAAATATCAACGGTGAGTTAAAAAAATTAAGCCTGATATATGGTCATTATGGTACGTATGAAGAATTAAAACAACTACACAAGATATCTGTCCTTGGAAAGGATACAGGAAATTATATCCTCTTATTAAAATATAACAAAGAAATTATAGTTAGTGAACAAATATTAACCGCACAAAAATTTAATGCCAAGGGTATAATCTTCATATCTCAGGAATATAATGGGAATAAAAATATTTTACAAATGAAATCTGCAGGATTGCCTCAATATGCTACAGGTGATATATTAACGCCAGGGTATTACGGTAGTAAAGTTAATGGTATAAGTCCAGCAGATTCAAAATTGTTAACCAATATACCCATTGTGACATTAACAAGAAAACAAGGCGAAATTTTAATGTCAAAACTATCGAGAACTGGGTTACTTTACAAAGATGGTCAATATAGTGGAAATATTAACGATTTGAGAATTGATTTGAAAAGTAGAACTGTTGAAAAGAGAAGACAACCATTATATAATATTATTGGAAGAATTGATGGTAGAGAACAAAATGACAAAGCCATTATTATTGGATCAGCTAGAACTGTACATGGACCGGGTGCATCATACCCTAATTTCGGGACCGCTACATTAATGAATCTAGCTGAAATTTTACAAAATTTGAAATATAGATTTAATTGGAGACCATTAAGAACCATATATTTTGCATCATTTGGTGGTTCTGAATTCAATTTTGCTGGTTCAACAGAACAAGTTGAATTGGACATGTTACCAATACATGATGGTGTATACGCATATTTGGACATTTCACAATTAGGTCTTACTGATGAGATTAATATTCAAACAAATCCATTAATTACTAAACTTTTTGATAAAGAAGCGAAATATATGAGAACATTTAACGTTTCTACATGTCCAATACAACAGTATGGTGATTGGATTCCATTTTTAGCTAACGGTGTCCCATCAGCTGTATTGGCATCTCCACCAGTAAAAGAAAGAATGCTACCTATTGAAACTATAGAAGATACATTTGATGTGATTCATGAACTGTTACAGGAGAAAGAAAACCAAGATAATGTTAAGGATATCATTTTCTTTTTAGTTGAAGTTATATTAAAATTAATTGATGATCCTATTATTCCTTTTGATGTACTAAACTATGTACAAGAAATTGACACCTCAGTTCAATCAATGTTGAAACTTTACAAACGTAGGATTGATTTAGCAGCTATGTTAAGGAATATATTGAAATGGAAGAAAACTGGTTATTCATGGAAATTGTGGTTAGATCATTGGACAGATTCTGTATGGAAGAAAGGTGCCAGTTCAGAAAATGAAGAAAATAAAGAAAATAGATTATATTGGAATAATCATTTGAGTAAAATCAATAAACTGATGTGTAATGAATATGGCCTTCCAGGAAGAGATTTCTATAAAAATGTTTTGTTTGGTCCACCGTTATGGAACGAAAAGTTTTTCAATTCGCATGATTATAATCCATGGAGTTTCCCAGGTGTTAAGGATGCTATTAGTGAACATGATTGGAAATTGGCAGACGAAGAAGTTAAATTAATTGGTCAAATGTTTTCCGATTCAGCAGAAGAATTCATGAAAGATTTAAAAATTTTGGTTTAAGCCAAAAATATCTGACAGAGTTAAGATATATAAAAATGCATTTATACACAAATACCTACATACATTTATTGCATATTAATAAAAAATTATTAATTTTTTTATTAAGTATATATATTTTGTATTCTATTTCGTGTATACATCTTTACATGAGAGACATCAAAATTGCAATCAAAACTATCAGAGAAATACATTTTCTCAAAACATTGAATTCATATTATTCGATATGCTTCTTTAACAGTATACCATCAATAGAACCCTCCTTCGTAGTGAATACATCTTGCAGTGGTTGTTCTTCAGCTTGAAAACCGTGTTCTTTATACCAACTGATGGTGTCCTCATCATTTACAGGCACATGAACATATATATTGTGTTGGTGATGATTTTTACACTGTTCTGTGACGTATTCTAGAAATTGATCTTCAATTCCATTATCTTTGTATTGATTTAAAGTAGCCATGACTTCAATATGAATACCCTTTGGATAATTATCACCTTTCTTCTTTGGGTACAATTTTGACTTGATAGCACCTACTGGCATTTCACTATAGTATGCTAATTGAGTAAAGTATGTATCTTTTTTGGTATCTTTTGGGAATAACTCATCAAAAAAGTTAGATTGGTAGACGATAGTTGGATTTTCAACTTCACATATCTTTCTTAGCATACCAAGATTATTGGCATAGACGTTGTCCAAATTTACTAACTTACGACCCATTTTTATAAATGTGGTATGTGACAGTTGTTTTGTTTGTTTTTGTAAATCCGTATTACATAGAGCATAACTTACACTATATAAAATATTTTGATACTCAGTTCATAAGTGTAGTGTTCTTATTGATACCAATTATTGAATATATTATGGTTTACCAGTTATTAGTGAAACTTTCAAATTAATTTTCACAGTCGCTTACAGCCGACGCATAGCGGTTAGGCCTTGGTAAGTATCACTATGACTACAATAAAACCCATAAATACGTAGAGTATATATCCAAACTCAGATTTATCTATCTCTGTCTTACTTATGAATGCATAATATTATTTATTATTTTTGTATATATATTATTTATTTATATGATTCTAGCTCATTTCCACATCTGGAGCAACTGGATCACTGGTATTCATACCACCACCGATGACTTGTTTACCCTCGTTATTAACTCTCATTAACTTCAAAGTACTCATTGAACCAAAACTGTTGTTCCATTTTCTTAAGAATTCAACATTTTTAGCATCTGTTAAATCCGGACATAAGAAACCTTTCTTAAATTCCTCCATCTCTAAATTCCTCTTACTTTGTAACATTTGTTGTTTTGTAGTTGGTGGTCTATTGGATCTTCTTTTCTTAATCAAGTCATTCAATTCAATATCATCTCTTTCAATAAATTGGTTAATAAATATAGCCATTTCATCAGTATCGAAACTTTCTTTATCCTTAAATGAATCTAAATTTATTAAATCTTGAATGAATTTCACACGTGCCAATTCGGTAGATCTTCTTTCATTGTGTGCTCTTTTCTTAGCTGCAATCTTCCCCTCACGTAAAGTAGCTCTTGTTAATTGTTGGAATTTACGACCCTTTGGATGAATGGTAGTTTTACCTTTCTTGGCCATGCCTTTCTTGATCTTAGATAATGTTTTACTAACAGGCATTTTAAATTTTTCTCTCTGGTTACTGTGCTGATTTATATGTTAACTTACACAATTCAATACTCTTATAATAAGTTTGATATATATATTCGAGATCACTGATTCCATCATCTCATCTCATCCCATCTCATCGCTATAATCAATTTCAACTGAAATTTTATTTCTGAAAATTTTCATTTTCGGTGATCTATATAAAATGGCAATTATGGTGCGCAGTTTTAGTGCAGTATTCAATGAACAATATTTGAATGAGTACAAGAGAGACCTTATGTCAAGTGGCACTAAGGATCACCTAAATCTGATGTTTATTAGTAAACTAATATCTTGCTTTGCAAAAGTCATGCCAGTACCAGATTTCATAATACATCATGTAGCTATAACATATTTGCCCTTTTTTGTTGATTAGACGTATGTTTTAACTCAATTTCTTCGACTACTACACCTCTTGCTAACCTCTCCACACTAAGATACATCTTCAATTGGTCTTGTTCTGTGTATTTGTCACAACATCGATCTCGAACGGTAATCACAGCAAAAATGACTTAGTTGTGCCCACATTTAACATGATATGATTATTGAAATTTTGGCAGTTGTAGAGTCGGCCAGTCATTATGCCGCAGGAAAATCAATGTTAGAAGGGAAGGGCGAAAGAAACAGACACTCGTGACAACTCCACTAATCACTATCTGTTTATAAGAGAGATCTTAAGCGAAATAGATTGTTATTCACCCAGAACATATAAGGGAGCAGTCTCTGAACTTTTAATAATCCTTTATCACTCAATAATTATCAATGTCCCTGTACAAATTAATATCTCCAAAGAAATTCGTTGAATTAGTCTCCAAGGAAACTACTCGTAGAGTTGTCCCAGTTGACGCAACATGGTACATGCCAAATTTAAACAAAGATGCCAAGAAGGAATTCCTTACTGTTGAACGTATCCCGCATGCAGTCTACTTTGACATCGATGGGATTAAGGATGCTAAATCCCCATATCCACATATGGTACCTGATTTGTCTACTTTCAACAAAGGTATGAGTCAGCTAGGTATTCAAAGAGATGATATCCTTGTGGTATACGATAGAATCGGTAACTTCAGTTCTCCTAGATGTGCATGGACAATTGGCCTATTTGAACATCCAAATGTGTACTTGTTGAACAATTTCAATTTGTATAAAGAAGCTGGTTATCCATTAGATACAACCCAGAAGGAAAAATTCACTGAGTTTGCTGAATCTAACTACGAGGCTGATAGCAGTCTAGCCATTGATGAAGTTGTCTCCTATGAAAACATGGTCAATCTAGTTAAGACTGGTGATATTAAATCTAAGTATAATGTAGTCGATGCAAGAGCATTACCAAGATTTGAAGGTAGCGCACCTGAACCAAGACCAGAAATTCCATCAGGTCATGTTCCTGGTGCTAACCCATTACCATTTGCTGAAGTATTAAATGATGAAAGCAAAGCATTCCCAGAAACTACTGAAGAAATGACCCAACAATTACAAGAAGTGACTAAAAAATTAGGTTACATTATTGATCCAAAGAAACCTACCATTGCAATGTGTGGTACAGGTGTCACTGGTACCATTATTAAGACGGCTTTAGAACATGCCGGATTAAAGATGGTTAGATTATATGACGGTTCCTGGACTGAATGGGCTCAAAGAAGCGGTCCAGAATTGATTGCTAAGAATAGAGATTAGTTTAGTAACATAATTCCTATATAGTTATTGTATATTTCTTTCAATAATATTGATATAATTTACGTACTAACACAAAATCTCATTGTGGGAAAAGTGTCTAAGAGCGACGATTGCTGAAAATTTTGTTAACATTAGCAGATTGAAAAAACGCTAGACGTTCATGAGATTGAATATATAACGGTAAACAGTACATAAAGTAGCATACGTTGTCATTAAAGCATTATTTATATACATATTTAAGGTATAATGTCATTCTTACCTGGTTTAACCGATGCAGCTGTAGTACCTGAAGTGTACATTGATGAAAATGAAATTCATAAACAAACCATACCAATGGGTAGTCTTTGGAAAATTAAAGTAGCCCAAGAATCTAAAATGACTATTAAAGTAATAACTGGTATTGCGGAGATATTTGGTACAGAATTAGCTAATAATATTGATTACAATTTTCAGAATTGGAATTTTACGATATTTGCTGTAGAAGAAGTTCAATTAGAATGGAAAGGTACCGATAACCACCCCGTCGTCGAGGGAGAAGATACCGTCCCAAATCAAACTGCTCAATACATATACAACTTACATTTTGCTTTGGAGAAATTGCGGTCACAAACATTTTATGGTCCTAAAATCATGGTTATAGGGAATAAAAATGTTGGTAAGACTGCACTGTGTCGAACTTTAAGTTCATACACTATCAAGTTTAAATCATTCCAGCCAATGTTAATCAATTTAAATCCACAAGAAAGTATATTCACACCTCCCGGTTGTGTGTCAGCCACCCCAATATCTGATATTTTAGATGTTCAATTACCTATATGGGGTCAAAGTATGACTAGTGGTGCAACGTCATTGCATACTAAACAACCATTATTAAAATTATTTGGTTTAGAGATGATATCTGAGAATAAAACCCTATATTCACATATTATTGATTCATTGGCAAAAGATGTTGATGAAAGACTCCAGAACGATGCATTGATTCAAAGATCTGGTTGTATAATAAACACACCTCCTTTATCACAATTGGATGACAATCACGATTTGTTACTTCACATAATCAAGAAATTCGACGTTAAACTAGTAGTAATGATATCAGACGAGACTAATGAAGATGAAATTTTACAATTTGAGAAAATATCACAGTTGATTACACCGGAGGTGGGCGGTAAGTTCATTAGATTTCCAAAACTAAGTGGAGTAATAGAATCGGATGAAACTTATGACAGATCTTTACAACGTAGCGCAACAAGAGAATACTTCTATGGTAATCCAAGCACAGCATTAAGCCCATTCTCTGTTACTATAGATTATGAAGATCTTATGATATGGGAGCCAATAAATGTAATCAATATAACAGATCCCACATCAGTTGGTGTAACAAACATGCTGCAGTTAAAACCAGTCACAATCACACCTGGTACAATTCAGCATGCTATGATAAGTATTACATATGCAGAAAAACATGCCAAACCAGAGGATGTAAGGAATGCTCCAATATTAGGTTTTGCATTAGTCACAGAAGTCAACGAAAAGAGAAGAAAAATACGTATATTGATTCCAGTTCCAGGTAATTTTCCAAATAATGCTACTATTCTAACGAGTTACAGATACCTAGAATAGACAATACTAAGATATTTAAATATATGTGTATATATAATTGATATATATAATGTATTTGTTCTTTTCGTTTATTTAGCAGCTCGCCAGCGCTTCGGCATGGGACATTCAAATGTGTCTATTACTTTTTCGGTCAAATAAATTGTTTACAAAATAGGTACATATATAAACATAAAATGACATTATTAGATAAAATTGCAAAATAATCAAAAAGGATTTTTATATGTAAGCTACATATGCTTCAATTATGAACTTTCAAATAACTTTATCCTTAACACCTTATGATTTAGTGGTTATAGTAGCAGTTTATTTGCATTGTTTACAAGATGCAAATATTCCATTGGAAGCGTTTCAAGAACTAATATGTCCTACAATTGAATCTAGTCCCTTCGATCCACTAATTGACAGAGAGGTAGTATATCCAGGTTTAACCAATCCATTGATTCCAGATCTCTGTGCAATTACTGAACATCTTTCAACGATTGACGGTATAAACGATTCCTTTGAGGACTTTATGGGATGTGTTATATCCATCAAGACATTAGAAACAGTATACAATATGTTAAAAACATTGAAATTTTTGTGTTTAGTGAAAACGGTAAAAGATTTAAAGGAAACTAGAAAGGAGAATGGATCTAAGAAGATTGTACGTTTTACAGAAAGAAGTTTTCTGGGAAGTTATATTGTAAAATGCCTCATGAAGGTTGAAATAGGAAGTTTTGATGATAAAATTCTATTATTTGATTGTTTCCAAAAAATGGTAAGTAATTTCATGAAATCTAAAGTATGTCTTTTTTATGGGTGGTCTATTGTGGATCAAAGTAAAAACTTAAAGGCTTGGGGACTTATGTCTGATGAATACCATGAGGACGAGAAAATGATTAAAATACTAGGTAAACTGACTAATAATTTAGAACATAATGAGAGACCTGATTTGATCATATCTGCGAACCATCTAGAAAATCTTTTGGATTGGTATTTATACAAAATAATTAAGAAAACTCCGTTTCCTGAAGATGATTCACTAAAAATGTTAGTTGAAGATATGATCAACAATATAAGTTTGCATAATAAGAGTTTGTTCCCAAAGATAAATATTATAAAATATTTGATTCATTTAGATAACAATTGTTATGATGATGCATTCAAAGCTTTGCATAATTATTTTGATTATGTGTTGAGCCAAAATGCAAATTCATATTTCCATATTTCTTCATTATGCATTGCAACATTCTACACACATTTCCACGATACGGAACTAGCAGTTAAAAGTTTTGATGAAGCTACAAAAGTTGCAAGAGAGCATCGTGATTCTAATACTTTAAATTTAATTATTGTGTGGATAATGAAATTCATTGAAGATCACCCTGAACAAGCGACACAATTTAATTTAAAGGTAGATCAAATTACAACATTCTTAAAATCAAGTTCGGATTCTACCGATGCGAGAATTTTTGAAAGTGCCTATAGATTTGAAACATTAACTTTATTTCGTAAACATGATGATAAAATTTCATTATTTGAAGCACTTTTTAAATATACCGTATTGGCAATGGAACAAAATAAATCAGAACGAGGTATGGGCGATTTGATGCAATTCAGGACTATGCTTTGGAAGGAGTTAGGTTTCCCTCAGTTAGCGGAGATATATAGTAAATTTGCCATAGGTAATGAGGTAACCAACGAATTAGATGAAATGTATCTCAACTTAGAACAAAATAAATTAGAACCTGTGAGACGATATTTAAAAAATAATAATTTCCAGAATTTTGGATATGATAATCGAATGCGTGCCAAATTGTTACAGGTCCGATTTTTAAGAGCAGTCGGTGAATATGATAGTGCTCTTGCTATCATTAAGGACTCCATTATAGAATGTACGGCATATTGCAGTGATTTTAGAATGAAAAACAATTTCGAAATTGAGGAATGCTTATTGTACTTGGATTCGAATTTGGGTTGTAGATGTCTTCATCTAGCTATTAGTCTGTTAAAATATAATCAATCAATCGAAAACGGTCCTACAACTGTAAAATGTATCTTCATACTCTATAGAATACTAATGGAAAGTAGTAAATTTGAGGAGGCCCATGAATTACTGGAACGGAATATCATTGATATTATGCAGTATTCAGAATTCAGACAACAAGCGCTAAAATATAGAGAAGAAGTAGTACAGACTTTGGCAGATAACTACTAATTTTCTCCGATATATATAAATGGCGTTACTAAATATATACATCCATATAGAATAATATTGTATTACTTTTGAAAATTTTCTTTTAACGAACACTAAAGGAAATATCTATTTTTATTTCTTTAAAATATATATGTTTTTTTACTAAATAGAATGTCCTAAATAAAATTATAAATGTGATAATAGAAAGGTATTATTATACGATACTTTCTAGCAATTAGTTAGCAATAGTATTGTTAGACCATTGACCTTGAGAACTAGATAAAGTAACCTGAGCTGGATCAGCAGTAACGGTAACAAATTTAGTAACCGGGTCGGCGGTAATTGTGACGTAACTGGTGACAGGTTCTAAGGTAACGTAGACAGTTCTGACGTTTGAATCAGTAGAACCACTTGAGGTAGCTGCTGAATCGGCGGAAATGGCAGTAGTTGTAGCTTGAGTATTTGATACAGTGGCATTAGAGTAACCTTGTGTGATAGTGGAATATAAAGTAGATGTTAGGACAGTGGTTTCTTCACTCGCGACAGCAGAAGAAACGGCGGTAGCTTCAGCATTTTTGTTTTCGGTAGCGGCAGTGGTGGTGAATTGATTAGATGCAGATAGGGTATGAGTTTGATAGAAAGTGAAAGTGTAGTAAGAAGTAGTGGTCTCATCACTTAAAGTCCATGTAGTAGTCTTGGCTTCAACAGAGGTGGCTGGTGATAAAGTGGTGGTAGTTTTGTCAACTGGAGCATTGGATGCGGCAGTGCCATTGTTAAACGCAGCGAATGCAGATGCACAGACTGATAATAAAGCGATTGATTTGGTAAATAGCATTTAAAATATATTTTTATTTATTAAATTGAACGTGTGGATATAGAGGAAAAGCTTTTAATTTTGAATAAAAAAAATAAATGTAATATGATAAAAGTAATGAATGGACGAGACCGGATGAAATTGGCTCAAGGTATGATTTTTTTGATCTTTTACACTATATGGATATTATTTTCAATATGGTGATTAGAATTTAAATAGAGGAAGAAAAAATACCAAAACATAAATGCATAAGCAGAAACAAGTTAAAGGGACTAAGGATATTCTGTAAAAATAGAGTTGTTCTATGTGTGGTATATATATATATATCTTAAATTTTGCTTACCATATTTTTGGAAAAAGTTATCAGTTCGACAGGCATTTTTAACTTCTTAATTTTGTTTATTTTCTATTGTTATGATTTACGATTAATATGACAATAAAAAATGTAACTGTATCTGGGGAGACATAGAAGTGTTACAGAAAGATATTAAGGAAAAGCTTATTTCGACATTCTGTATCTTTGTTGACGTTTTGTTAGGTCTTTCTTTTTAGTTCATCTTCAGCGTGAAATAACTGGAATTGGATGTCATCGGAAGTCTGCGCTCTTTAACTCAGTGAGTACATTCCTCAAGGTATATTCTTGAGGAGTAACTTTTTCGAATAACATTTTGGAATCAGCCTTAGAGAGATAGGAACATTTGAGGGATTGATTTAATTTTAAAAACACGCTAGTAATAGTTATCAACTTCATGAAACTGCCTCAACATTGTACCTTGAACTTTTGAAATAGTATCGATTTGAGATGATTCCAGCAAGTTACTTATTCCTGTAGCCATCAGTATTCGGATCAAGAGTAGCTTATTTTAAATTGTAAATAGAAAACAATTGAGGTTTGTGATATCTCGTCGGAAACGTCGAACCAGTGCTCAGATATGGATGGCATTTCGTGTTGTACAGAAATCACTGTGGAAATGCAGGGCGATAACCGTTCTCCAGACGCGAAATGTGAATCAGATGGCTCTCACCGAGCCTATCTGAGCAGGTCCCGGCCCTACTGCAGGCAATTCTGGGCGACACGCCGCATCGCGAAATGTTTTCAACTATTCCTTACACTCGTATTTGAGATACACTTAAACCTGGACACAATGATTACTGTAAGTAACTCTCAAAGGTTAGAACAAAAATGTAATAAAACAAATTAATTCTCTTATTTTAGAGTTGATGTTCCTTAATAAATCAATAGCAACACCCAAGAAACAGTGGCGTATATGTTTTATTGGTTAGATATCGTCGCCATTAAAAGATATCTGATCCTGGTGAATGGTAACTGAATACCTAGTAGAAGTAGTTCGTATTTTAAAATGAAAATGTTCAACTGTTTGATTGGATTTTGGTCTTTAGAAATATATTGAAATCCCACTACAACTTCTATTAAAAGTGGAAGCTGAAACGTTGTTCATCAAGTTGTTGACTCCAATACGTACACTAACAAACTAATTTATTTAGGTGCTGTTCAGCTTTTTCCTTCAACGATACGTTGTTTGGTAGCGACTTATTAACAAGAAGCCATGAAAATAAGAAAGACTATCACATAGAGAATGGCGGGGCATAATTTTCAACCTTGGCGAAACGTCATTTTTCTATATTTTGGTTATTTATTTAAAAAAAGGAAAATATATAAAGATGATGCAATTTTTTACAACTGTACGAAGTTTTCCCTGTACAACAATATCCAATCTTATAATGTAAAGTGAAAAACTAAAGAGAGATGTTCAATTGTGACTTATTTGAATTTAAGAACTGCAATTGAAAAAGGAGGGATGGCGAAAATTATAAACAGCATAGACTTCTCACGGCTGCTGCACAGAGTACTTAGAAATATTCTGAGGAGACATTCTTTAATGTTTGCTCATCTTCCGTTAAATTTATCTTTTTGTCTAGTATGTTTATTATCATACCTGCAATAAATTTACCGTTGTTGGTTACACTAGCAACGGCGTTACCTTCTTGTCCCTTCATATTACTTATTGTTTGTAATATTTCCGTTAACTTATTATGATAATTTTCAAATAAGTAATTGTCTTCAATGATGTTTAGATCCAGGTTTCTTAAAAAGATACCAATCGTTTTAGTAATTTGAAATAAGATATCTAATGAAATACCTTCTTGATTAGATGGATTTTTGAAACTGAATATAATGTTCCAAATTTCTAGTTGTAATTTTTTACTTGTTGGTTTTTTCGATACTAATAACTTATCTAATACTAAACATGCGATTAAACATCCAGAGTCGGATATTATTTGTAAAATCGGTATTGACGTTATCTCATCGTTGATTAAGGAATAGAGTGAGCTACTAGGTAGAACAACAAATAATTTCTTTAAAAAATTCAATAATAGAGGTTGCAAACTCTGGAAATATTTAGTCTGATCATGACAAATCTTCACTACAAGAATCAAATCATTTAATACTGTTACAGGTAGAAACATAGCATTTGATGTGTTTAGTACTTTTCTTAACAGATCCAGGAATCCTGAAAATTGCATAGGATCTGTCAGGTTCCCCTTCGTAGAAGTAATTATTTTCTCAAGACTGATTTGTTTCAATAACGAATTGGCATCTTCTCTGGAGTCAACTGAATTCGAGAGAATAACAAATGCAGCTGCTAGGGAGTAGCCATCGATTGGATTATTGACTATATCAAAACATAAAGGGCGATCATTTTTATTTGATATGGACTCATTTGCAGAAATATATCCACTGATGGACACAAGACGTCTCATTGTAATCATCTTGTTCTGGAATGTTTTGTTTCCTAATATAATCAATGATTCCAACAATGACTTCTGAGTTCCAGAAGTTATATCTTCTAATCCAATATATTTAATTCCTTCCTTATCATTCCTGGTAACAATAATTTCTAAACTTTGAACAATAGTATCCAATAATTCTACGGTTGGATCCTCCTCAATTTCATTTTCGTGATCTTTCTCCTCTGATATAACAATATCATCAGGAATTGACTTCGATATCACCGATATAGTTTTTGCAAAGAACAAAATATCATTCATATTGAATCCTTCAGAGTAAACTTCGATCAACTCCTCCAATAATTCAGAACCCAAAAGTACTGAATCAATATTTTCTGAAAATACATGTTGGTTTGCTTTTAACATGGAATACAGTGGTCCTCTTATGTATTTTGCAACTCTTTTATAATAAGTTTCATTATCTAGACATAAGTTTCTTACCATAACGATGGTTCTTGATTGTAATGATGATATTAAATCAGTATCATCATTTGGTAACTCCATCAAATTTAAAATTCTCCCTACATAATAATCTATAATAACATTTCTTCTCTCATTACCGCTACTATTATCCAAAAATATCCCTCTGTTGATGTCGCTATCGACTAATGAATTAGCAATGCATCTGATTAATTCACTTGCTAATTTGAAATAAGCAATCCTTTCATTTTGTAACGTATCCTCTTTGAAACAAACATCTAGGATATTTGATAATACTCTTAATAGATTTGATAACAGCCCGGTTTGTCCCACAATATCTCTATTTGATGGTGATCTTAGACTCACTGCCAATTGGTCCATTACAGTAAGATAAGAATTCAGGTATACATCTTGTAATGGTATATCCGCGACTGATTCAGCGTTTAAAATTGTTTGCAAACCAAATAATATATCTTCGTAATCCATTTCTGAGTCAAATATACTGATATTGTGACGTTTGAGTGTATTATAAACAATAACATCCTCTTATGAGGTCAAGCGGTTGATGGTGTCTTAAATAGTCGAAATTGTCAGTTATTTTCGCTTATGTAATTAAGGCGGAATTGTTAATGTCAGAGTGCGCGGCGAATATTATCAAATATCCATTACATAATAACTGAAACTTACTAGAATTATTAGATGTTAACTTTTTAATTAGAAAAAAGTGGGAAAAATTACGTTACAATTTAAGGTAAGTTTAATATTGTAACAAAAAATCTATGTCTAGCGTTTTACCTAGAGTGTAATACTATATGGTGCAGTTGTCTATAAAATTCTAGATATTCAAATATGAAATCTATCGTTCCATGTTCAAATAAAATAGCCCTGTACAATAATAAAACAAATATAACATAAGTGATAACTTATTTCAATTAATCTATTGTTTTTTCTTTTACCTTATCCACCTTCAGTTGACCTTAAAGTAACTTTTTACCAACTCATTGAAGAAATCTCATTTCCTTTTTAATTCTTGGCTCAAATGAGAATCGCCGTGTGGAACCCGCGCAGTGAAAATTTCATCTCGAAATGAAAAACTTTACAACGGTCGGTAACATTATTCAGTATACCATAAACAATCAAATGATTAACTGCATCTGTAAGAGAGCAGGTACTTGTTTTTAAACAATAGTGACCGAAAATTAACTTTGATATACTAATTACATCAATAGATCTACAACTACACCTGTTCAAAGGAACTAAACAAGAACTATAGTCATCACAATGCTGGATCCTAATGATTTACCCTTTAATAATCCTTCACAAACTGAAAAGATTGCAATAATAACAGGAGGTCATAGTGGGATAGGTTATTATACGACATTACATTTATATATGCATGGCTTTACGATATACATATGTGGTAGAAATTCTCACAAAGTACATAAATCTATCAAATCTATAATTGAAGAAGCTACGGATCGTACGAATAAATTACCAAATTCAATGAGACGTGAACGATTATCATATTTTGGTTCGATTCATTATATTCATCTTGATTTAACAGATTTGAAAAGCGTAGAACGAGCCGCGGTTAAAATTCAACGATCAGTTTCACATATTGATGTATTGATAAACAATGCTGGTATAATGGCAGTTCCATATCAATTAACTAAAGATGGATTCGAAACACAATTACAAACAAATTATATATCACATTTCCTTTTCACGATGAGATTGTTACCATTACTGAAAAAGAGTCATGGTAAAATAATATCTCTGTCATCGCTGGGTCACCTTTTGGAATTCCGTTATTGGAAACTAAGTAAACAATGGAACATATGGCCCGATATTATATTTACTTGGTTTAGATATGCAGTTTCAAAGACTTCATTGATTCAATTTACAAAGATGTTATCAATCAAGAATCCAGATGTATTATGTCTATCATTACATCCAGGTCTGGTAATGAATACTAATTTATTTAGTTATTGGACTAGATTACCATTAATTGGTATATTTTTCTGGGTATTATTTCAAGTAATTGGATTCTTTTTCGGAGTATCGAATGAACAAGGTGCAATTGCATCATTAAAATGTGCATTAGATGATAAATTGTCAAGCGAAGAAGATAATGGTAAATATTTTACTACAGGAGGTGTAGAATCAAAGAGTAGTTATATAGCTAATAATCTAGACGATGCTGCATCAACGTGGATATGGACCGTACACCAATTGAACGATAGAGGTTATAGTATTTAGAATTAGAAATAAGAACACAGACTAACCCATCATATATATATATATATATATATATATATTTGTAACATTATAGAGGCATATTAACTCGAATGATGGATTCACTTTTCTATAAGTGTTAAATTTACTCTCTAGATAGATTATATCTTATATAATAACAAAATATGTCAGAAACATTTATAGATCCATGGTGTCAATACTTATCACCGGAAACGGCCCTAATGCACTTTACATACATTGAGACAGAGTGCGGTGACGGACTTCGCATTGCGCTCACTAAGAGAAAATAATTTATCCCGGCTGCTTTCTGCTCTGTTGCAAATGAGATGCCTCGCGCTGAGAGCTAACAGTCTCTTTCTCTTTCTCTGTTACATTAGTTTTAACAGCAAACTAATATAACATTATCTAATTATTAGTAGTCTGTACGGGGAGTTGTTAGTAATTGTGCAACGATTTCTTTTCTTTGAAAAATTTTCAGTTTCGGTGGGACAAATATTTACTGAACAGGGCCGTTGATCTCTTCATCATCAACGAAGATGCTGTGATGAACATTCGAAATTAAATTCAATATTACTCACTGAGGGCAACAATTGATACCTTGGAAATCTCAAGGAACTTTACCAGCTTTTGGTTGGTTTTTTTCTTATATATAAAACAATATAATGAAAATTTGCTTTATATATGTCTTATTCTCAATATTAAAGAATACATCGACATTTTATTTATAAATCCATCATGTCTACCGAGGCTAGTGGTTTAGTATTAGAAAATACATCTCGTAGAGATGCTTTAATTGCCATTGAAAAGAAATATCAAAAGATTTGGGCTGAAGAACATCAATTCGAATTAGATGCTCCATCTATCGATGATGAACCAGTCACAATGGATTCTGAAGAATTACAACGTAAATATCCAAAATTTATGTCTTCTATGGCTTATCCATACATGAATGGTGTTCTTCATGCAGGCCATTGTTTCACTTTATCTAAAGTTGAATTCTCTGTTGGTTTCGAAAGAATGAACGGCAGAAGAGCTTTATTCCCATTGGGTTTCCATTGTACTGGTATGCCTATTTTAGCTTGTGCTGATAAATTAAAGAGAGAAGCTGAAATGTTCGGTAATGATTACAGTAAAGTTCCAGTTGAGGATGCTGAAGAAGCTAAACCAGAAGTTAAGGAAGAAGCTGTTGATCCAACTAAATTCAAGGCTAAGAAGTCCAAGGCCCAAGCTAAGAAAGGTCGTGGTAAATACCAATTCGAAATTATGATGCAATTAGGTATTGCTAGAGAGGATGTTATCAAATTTGCTGATGCTCAATATTGGTTAACCTATTTCCCACCATTATGTCAAGATGATTGTACTTCTATTGGTGCTCGTATCGATTGGAGACGTTCTTTCATCACTACCGATGCCAACCCATACTATGATGCTTTTATCAGATGGCAAATGAACAGATTAAAGGGTCTAGGTAAAATCAAATTTGGTGAACGTTACACTATTTACTCCGAAAGAGATGGACAACCATGTATGGATCATGATAGACAATCTGGTGAAGGTGTTGCTCCACAAGAATATGTTGGTATCAAGATCGAAGCTACTGAATTTGCTAAGGATGCCCAAGCTATCATCGATGCCTCTTCCATTGACAAATCCAAAAAGATTTATTTCATTGCTGCTACTTTAAGACCAGAAACTATGTACGGTCAAACCTGTTGTTTCGTCTCTCCAAACATCGAATATGGTGTCTTCGATAACGGCGACAGTTACTTCATTACTACTAAGCGTGCATTCAAGAACATGTCCTTCCAAAAGATCACTCCAAAGAAGGGTTACTATGAACCAGTTCTAACTATCCCTGGTAAGACTTTGATAGGTTCCAAGATTGATGCTCCGTTATCTGTATACAAGGATCTAAGAATCCTACCTATGGAAACCGTTATTGCTACTAAGGGTACCGGTGTTGTTACTTGTGTTCCATCTAATTCTCCAGATGACTACATCACCACCAAAGATTTAGCTCACAAACCAGAATATTATGGTATTGACCCATCCTGGATCAAACCATTAGAAGAAACTGTCCCATTGATCAAGTCTCCTAAATATGGTGAATTCACTGCTAAGGCTCTTGTTGAAGAATTAAAGATTCAATCTCCTAAGGATAAGAACGCTCTAGCTGAAGCCAAGAAGATCGCTTACAAGGAAGATTACTACGGCGGTGTTATGGTCTACGGTCAATTCACTGGTGAAAAGGTCGAAGTTGCTAAAAACAAGGTTAAAGAACTAATGTTAGCTTCTGGTCAAGCTTTCGTTTACAACGAACCAGAAGGTGTTGTTATGTCTCGTTCTGGTGATGAATGTGTTGTTTCTCTAGAAGATCAATGGTACTTAGATTACGGTGAAACTAACTGGAAGGCCGAAGCTTTAGAATGTCTAGAAGGTATGGAAGTTTTCGCTCCAGAAGTCAAGAACGCTTTCGAAGGTGTTTTAGACTGGTTGAAGAACTGGGCTGTTTCACGTTCTTATGGTCTAGGTACTAAGATTCCTTGGGATCCAAAATATTTGGTTGAATCCTTGTCTGATTCTACCATCTACCAATGTTTCTACACCATCGCTCATTTATTATTCAAGGATTACTATGGTAAAGAAGTTGGTCCATTAAACATTAAAGCTGAACAAATGACTGATGAAGTCTTTGATTACATCTTCCAACATACTGATGAAATTGAAACCGATATTCCAATCAAATCTTTACAAAAATTAAGAAGAGAATTTGAATATTTCTATCCATTAGATGTTTCTATCTCTGGTAAAGATTTAATTGGGAACCATTTAACTTTCTTCATTTACAACCATGTTGCTTTATTCCCAAAGAAGTTCTGGCCAAAGGGTATTAGAGCCAATGGTCATTTAATGTTAAACAATGCCAAGATGTCCAAGTCTACCGGTAACTTCATGACTTTGAAGCAAATCGTTGAAAAATTCGGTGCTGATGCTTCCCGTATCGCTTTAGCCGATGCTGGTGACACTGTTGAAGATGCTAACTTTGAAGAATCCAGTGCCAACGCTGCCATTCTAAGATTATTCAACTTGAAGGAATGGGCTGAAGAAATTATTAAGAACCAAGATTCCTTAAGAAGTGGTCCAATTACCGATTTTTTCGATGTCTCTTTTGAAAATGAAATGAATTCTCTAATTGAAAAGACTCATGAACAATATTCTTTAACTAACTACAAGAATGCTTTAAAATATGGTTTATTTGATTTCCAAACTTCAAGAGATTACTACCGTGATTCTTGTAAGATTATGCACAAGGATCTAGTTTTACGTTATATCGAATTCCAAACTTTAGCTTTAGCACCAATTGCTCCTCATTTCTCTGAATATATCTACCGTGAACTTCTAGGTAAGACCGGTTCTGTTCAAAACGCTGCTTTCCCTCGTGCTTCTAAGCCAGTTGATAAGAAGGCATTAGCTGCTTTAGCTTATGTTAGAGATTTACAAAGATCTATTAGAGAAGCTGAAGGTCAAGCTCTAAAGAAGAAGAAGGGTAAGACTGCTGATATTGATGCTGAAAAGCCTGTCAAATTAAGTATTTTGATCTCTGAAGATTTCCCACAATGGCAATCTGCTTGTGTCGAAGTTGTTAGAAAATTATTTGAAGAACAAACTTTGAACGATAACAAGAAGGTTAGAGAACATATTGATCCAAAGGAAATGAAGAGAGCTATGCCATTCATTAATTTATTGAAACAACGTCTAGCTGCTGAACCTGCTGAAGATGTCTTATCTAGAGAAATTCAATTCAATGAAAATGAAACCGTCAAGTCTACTATTGAGTCTTTGAAATCAGCTAGTCAAGTTTTGAAACCAACCGAATATTCTATAATATCGTTTGCTCAAGGCTCTAAGACTGGTAAGGATATATTTACTGGTGCTGAAGTTGAATTGACTCTACCAGCTAGAATTATTGATCGTGCTCTACCAGGTAACCCAGGTGTCATATTCACTAACATCTAAATGTACTTGTGATATTTCACAGCGCACTTTCATTTATGGTATACCTATGTAGTAATGTTTAGTAATAAATTTATAAATAAAGAAAATAATAATAAAAAATATCAAGTATTAGCGTATATGTGTTTAAAAATATGGAGAATTGAACAAAAAAAGTTTTGATTTTTAATAATGATATCGATATTAAATTTGAATATATATAATTGTGTGTGTGTTTGTATGAAATGTATATACCGGTGTATGATTTGTGTAGTATCGTATATAAAGTGAGGTTGCTTTTAGTGGTTTACCATTTAAAAAAAATTCGAAAGTCGATCAAATATGTTATATTGCCGCTATTCATTTAACTATTGAAGTGAAATGAAAAAATGTGAGAACTTGAAAAATGCATCATCGTGAGAATCGTGAGAAAAAAATGTTTTATGTTGAAGAGAGATGTTATCTATGAGTTAGAAGGTAGACCCATCTTTTCGAATAAAACTTTACCGTTAGCTAAATGTCTAAACTTCTGCAATAAAGAACCGTCAGAATGTAAATTCTTAATATCCTTTTGAATGTCTGTACTAATAACAGGAATACTGTTAATAAATAGGAATGGTACTTTTTGAGTAGCAGATGCAGACAGCTTTTTAGTTTGAATATAATCCTGTAATTTATCTCCACTAGAATGTTGATCTAGATCTACGATAGAAATTTGTGGGGAAATTTCATATTCATTTAATAAGAGCTTTTTTAAATATTGAGAATCGACTTCACTGGATCTAATGAATAAAACAACAGGAGATGTGTTTAAGATTTCTTTGAAATTAAATTCTGGATTGAACACCTTTGGAGTTCCAGAAGTTGGAACACTTGGAGATAGGATAGTCGTCTTTCTTTCATGTGAGATTTCACCTCTAATTGTAGATATTTGTTCTTCAACCTTCTTGGAATTCAATTTACTTTCATCTTGAGAACCTCTGTTGTTGTTATTGTGATTCATATTATATTTTTCTTCGGTCAACAAACCTGTGCTAGTAGAAGTGGCAGAAACATCGATTGTATTACGTTGTAAATCGTTACCATGCAATGTAGAATCAGTGGTGGTTTTTGTGATTGAGTCTGAACCATCTGTTTCATTTTGTAAGAAACCAAAAGATGAATCCTCCGAATAGTCGCCCCATGTTAAAAATAAGAATGCGAATATACCTAACAGAACAAGGGCAGCTGAAACTAGTCTGTTATGTTTGGATCTTTGGGTAAACATAGCTTTCTTGCTATTACCATTGGTTGGTACAATCATTTTGTAATTACGTTTTTAGTGAATATGCGGGTAAAATTAGGTGTTGTGTATGTATCAAATAACACGCGCTCCTCTTAAAGTACAGATCAGGAAAACTTCTACAATAACAAGTGAAAACGAGATGCATATATGTCAAGACAATAACGAAAGGAATATTGTTTATATATATATGAATTATTATATCTCGAAATTGTAGTTACTCATACGAAAAAGGATCAACCTTTCATGATACAGGACCTCAAAGCAAATTATCGTAAAAAGCTACACCATAAATAAAGTAGAAAAGATTATAAAGTCGGTTATACGCCAAAGTTTGCTCGGAGATGTACAGTAAATTGATTCATACGAAACGGAAGAAAGGATGTATGGATGAATGAATTCCTTTTTAGTACATTCTGTTACTAATGAAGGCAGTGAATAAAAGAACAGTTTTCATTCGGGTGTTCGAGGAACACTAATCTCCTATGACCCTTTTACACCAGTGTTTGGAATTCGCTTCAGATTTGATTCAAATATACTTTGTACCAATGTTTCTTAGCATACTGTACTCCATTATATAATTCAACAAGTAAAAACCATAGGAGCGAATAGAAGTTAGCATCAATTGTAGTAATTTTTAACCTTTTAACGACTACAGATTTACGGGGAACCAACTACAAAATTGGAAACAATAGCGACGTCGGCAATTTCATACAGCTGTTTAATAGACTACTTTTTTCTGCCAGTAATGGTAAGCATCATTATTCGAGCGAGAATGATTTTATTCTGATAAAAGTTACAGATACACTTTATCTTACGAAGTGGACAGAGAATGGGAAGAAGTAAAAACAAAGATTGGGGTAGTCGATAGAATTACCGTAGTCGAGCTGTTCTGTTCAAGCAAAAGATAGACCGATAAGTGGAATAAATATCTGTTTCGAGAAGTGGCAGTGCTCTTCGAAATAAAATCAGGTTGCTTTACACTGAAACATGTTGAGAAAGATACTCTCTCATTCTATATAATCAGAACATAAAGGGGATTTTCACGGTGGTTCAGCTGCTGATATTGTTGTTGCGACATTTCATAGAGTTGCAATTCTTCGAGGATAAATAAGAATCTAAACAGCAAAATGATCAGCAGAACCCGGAACAACTACTAAGTTTTTGCAGAAACAGATTCACAATAGAAATATCATTCCTGCTAAGAAATTGCGGTAGCATCTTTTGTTAAATTTACGATAATTAATCCAACTGGTAAAAATAGAACAGTCCGGTACGAACAGCGTTTTAAGAAAAAGATTTCATTTTTTTCCCTTTATGCGTTATTTTCTTAACAATTGTTCAACAGAAGAAAATTAACACCTCTCCATCTATTTTTCACATGTACATTTAAGAAAATGAAGGGATAAGAAAACCAGCAGAAAATTATGGAATTAATTTTTTTAAAATTTGTACGAATAAATTGATAGATAATTAAATGCACAGATATTTACGTGACGTGAGTACATCGTACAGGAGATCATTTTCTTCTTCTTTTAATTCACTTCTTCGGGTTGGTCTTCATTAAACAATTTTAAATTATTTTAGTTTGTGCCTTTACGATCAGGTTTAAATTTCTTACATAATTTATATGTGAAGGAGAAACTGTGCTAATTAGCAACAAAATTGGAATATAGTCTCAAGCAGCTTAAAATGGTAAAAATGAGCCACGATTGGATATCAATTCCGCACTTTGATTTTATTTTTTGATTTGTTCCGATCTTGTTCGGGATCAGTTTATGTCTTTGTTTACGGATCAACGCTGCTTCCAGTACAAAGAGTGTATACTTGAAAAGAAGTGTTAATTTTTGTTAGGTCATCTAATATTTATTAAGAATTTCGCGACGCGTCCTTTGATTCAGAAAGATTTAATTTTGTTTATATAATTAAAACTTTCGTAATCAGATACTCATAAATGTGGCTGAATTGAAAGTGGTTGACAACCGTTCCAATGATGATTGGTTCGTTACAGAATTGTCTTAAAATAATGAGAAAATGATCCAAAAATAGTCTATCATACTTTCATAATGATTTGTCATCTCTCTGAATCAACCGATATAAGATACTTCTTTTTCTTTTTCGATAGACTGTAATAAGAGTTGTGACAAGAAAAAGAAAAAAAAGAAAAAATAAAAGAAGACATCTTGGTAGGAAGATATGTAAATGATATGTAACTTATATGGTACTATCAACATAAGTTACACCTTAAATAATAGCGATCTTAGATATAAAAATACATACAAATTGGAGTACAGTTATCATTTTTGTATTGTACAGAATTATAGAAATCTTACCATATGTCGTGAATACAAATTATGGCTGTATATTTGAATTTTGGTGAAAACAAAAAACATAATCAAATGAATGCTTCTTTTTCAGCAACATAACGAAGCACAATATATAGAGCGTATTACTGGAAATAATTAAGACTGTGGGAGTACTCATATCATCGATTGTTTTATGCTGTGTGCTTTCTGTTATCAATGTTACCTATTTTTAAAGGTAAGTTGAGTAATAATCTATTCTGTTCAAGTTTGGTAATGTATAATGTCTAATTATCTAATCGCTTGATTACATGCAGCTTAATTCATACCGATTTCATCATTACAGATATTGTTGATCTAGTTACGGCAAAAAGAAACTAAATTGTAGCCGTTAATGGCGGTGTCATCAATGTACAAATTCAAGAACAATTATGTTCTAAAAATCAAGAATATTTACGATCACAACTGAGGTAAACAGGAAAAAGAGCTCCCCTTACCTCTTGATAACCTTAATTGGGCAAATGTATGGTCCGTAATTAAGTGGATTTTGTAATAACCTCCTCCAGTAAACAAATTCATTAAAGCAAATCTTTTTAGTGACGTTAAAGTGGCAGACTCTAATATTTAGCATATTAAAATATCGGATTTTGTGGGGGAGGAAAGAAGAGACGGTGCTAAACTTTCAGGTGTTAAGAAGAACCTTTCTTTTTTCATTTTGATGTTGTTTTCTATTTTTTGTGTCACAATATATTGGCCAATGATCGCAGACTACAATAATAACCGAATCGGTTTCTCAAAATTTATTGAGTTTCTTCAGTTTCGTCATAGTCGAAGGCAAACTGCGAGCTCCCACTATGGAAAATTCTCGCTACGAAGTTTGTCAGAAAGACAGGACAAAACACTAGTCCGTCTCTCGGTCTCTCGGTCTCTCGGTCCAGCGGCAAACAAGAGTAATTGACATAAAATGATTATTTTAATCAGATATAATACTATTGAAAGGCTCTTAATGCACTAACATAAAGCGATTTATTTATTGATAACCACTGGTAATGTTCAAGCTCAAGAAATGAACAAGTTTGCTGTCATTTTGTAATCGACTAAGAGCGGTAATAATTTTTTTATTTGAACTGGTACTCTATGTAAGGGTATTACCTTTGTAAGTAGCACTCTTTGTCATATATAGGTAATTCCTAAACTAGGTGATCTGTAACTCGTAATGTAAGAGCCGTCGGATAATCTGAGAAAAGACCTTAGGCAACTTGAAGAGTATTAATTAAGTCAATTCTTGAAATGACAGTCTCTTCTAACAATTTTCTCTCAGTTCAACGATATGAAATAATGATCGCCCTAGTGTAACTTCTCTTACTTTCCCTCCAGGTTAAAAAAGCGGTAGACAATCAAAAAAGCCCCACATTTTAAAAGTCCACTTTTATTATTATTATTATTAAAAGTCCCTATTTACGAAACTGACTAAAATTGAATTGGACCAATAATATAAGACTTCTTAGAAAGGAGTTCACTGTTGATGCATTTGTACGTATATCTCTATGTAAAATAATATATAGCTCGTCCTTCTTTTTCATCTTGTGCCGTCGCTTCTTTTCTATTGGTGAAATACAAAGAGGGGCGGTCGGTCAACAAGAAATACTTTTCCGTTGTCACTGAACGAAGTAGAAACAGTAAGGAAGGTATAATATAATAATAATGCTTTTCTGGTTGCATTACAATTTACTTGAGTAGTTGTAATTATAACGGAACTAACTCCGCAGAACGTGTTAGATGATTTTATTTTCAAACAATCAATCCATTAATCGATAATCATATTAATAATAATTAACAAAGGATTTTATTTTCTCTCATTTATATTAAACTTTATCATATATAACTAAAACGAACAGTTTTCGGTTTACAATTTTAAGAAAGAATAGTTAGTCCCTTTATTAATTATAATTTCTAGTTTTTACTGAGTTATATATTAATTACAACAATTATAACAAATTTTTGAAAAACATTTTAACTCATTCATTTTTTGAAATTATCAACATTCACGATTTCAAAATATAACACTTAGATATAAAGATACGTTGTTACTATTACGATACAAACTAAAATATAACAATTCTTTAATCTAGATTTATTACTTATTTATATTCCTATTAATTCAAAATTTCTTTTCTTCCCCTTTTTTTGTTACCGTTAATATTCTAAATTTAAATCACTACAAGAAAAAAAAAGATTACAGAGATGTTAAGAGCAATTTCTACAAAGACCACCTCGAGGTCCTTCATGAAAAATGTGCTTCTCAAGAGAACGTCTTGTTTAAATACACAAAAAAGATGTATTGTTACCGGTACGGATAGTTTCTTATCCACATCAAATGCTCAATATATTGATGAAATGTTCGAAGCTTGGAAACAAGACCCTTCATCAGTTCATGTTTCATGGAATGCATATTTCAAAAATTTGAAAAATACTGGTACCCCTACTTCTGCAGCATTTCAAGCTCCTCCAATCCTGATCGGGACGCCTCAAGGTACTCAATCTAATCCATTGGGTGTAGGTAATGCTACAAGTGGTGGTATTGATAATAATATTAATTTACATTTAAAGGTGCAATTATTATGTAGAGCTTATCAAGTTAGAGGTCACTTAAAAGCCCATATCGATCCATTAAAGATTTCATTCGGTGACGATAAAGTAAAGCCAACTCCTCCTGAATTAACTATTGAATATTATGGTTTCAGTAAAGCTGATTTAGACAAAGAAATTACATTAGGTCCAGGTATTTTACCTAGATTTGCTAAAGATGGTAGAACTACCATGACTTTAGGTAATATTATTAAAGAATTAGAAGCCTTGTATTGTAAATCTTATGGTATTCAATATACTCATATTCCATCAAAGGTTAAATGTGAATGGCTAAGAGATAGAATTGAAATTCCTGATCCTTATAAATATACAATTGATCAAAAGAGACAAATTTTAGATAGATTAATTTGGAGTACATCTTTTGAAAGTTTCCTTTCAACAAAATTCCCAAATGATAAAAGATTTGGTTTAGAAGGTTTAGAAGCTGTTGTCCCAGGTATTAAGACTTTGATTGATCGTTCTGTTGAATTAGGTGTTGAAGATGTCGTCTTAGGTATGGCTCATCGTGGTAGATTAAATGTTTTATCAAATGTTGTTCGTAAACCAAATGAATCCATCTTTGCGGAATTTAAAGGTTCTACCAATCAAGATACCATTGAGGGTTCTGGTGATGTTAAATATCATTTAGGTATGAATTATCAAAGACCAACTACATCTGGTAAGTACGTTAATTTATCGTTAGTTGCCAATCCATCTCATTTGGAAGCACAAGATCCAGTAGTCTTAGGTAGAACTAGAGCTTTATTACACGATAAGAAAGATTTGAAAGAAAAAACTAAAGCACTAGGTGTCTTATTACATGGTGATGCTGCTTTCGCAGGCCAAGGTGTTGTTTATGAAACTATGGGTTTCTTAACTTTACCAGAATACTCCACAGGTGGTACTATTCATGTTATCACTAATAATCAAATTGGTTTTACAACAGATCCAAGATTCTCAAGATCTACTCCATATCCATCTGATTTAGCTAAAGCTATCGATGCACCAATTTTCCATTGTAACGCTAACGATATTGAAGCTGTGACTTATATTTTCCATTTAGCTGCTGAATGGAGAGCTACTTTCCATACTGATGCCATTATTGATATTGTAGGTTGGAGAAAACATGGTCATAATGAAACTGATCAACCTGCCTTCACTCAACCTCTAATGTATCAAAAGATTGCTCAACAAGAAAATGTCATTGATACATACACTGATAAATTGATTAAAGAGGGTTCTTTCACCAAGAAGGATATTGACGAACATAAGAAATGGGTCTGGGGTCTATTTGAAGATTCCTTCGAAAAGGCTAAGGACTACGTTCCAAGTCAAAGAGAATGGTTGACCGCAGCTTGGGAAGGTTTTAAATCACCAAAGGAATTAGCCACTGAAATTTTGCCACATGAGCCAACGAATGTTGATGAAACTACTTTGAAGGGTATTGGTAAGACAATTTCTTCATGGCCAGAAAACTTTGAAGTTCACAGAAACTTGAAGAGAATTCTAAATAACAGAGGTAAGACTATAGAAACTGGTGAAGGTATTGATTGGGCTACTGGTGAAGCCTTAGCTTATGGTACATTAATGCTAGAAGGTAACCACGTTAGAGTGTCTGGTGAAGATGTTGAAAGAGGTACTTTCTCTCAACGTCATGCTGTCTTACATGATCAAAAATCTGAAGCCACTTATACTCCATTACAACATTTAAATCCAAAACAATCAGATTTCACTATTTCTAATTCATCTTTATCAGAGTACGGTGTTATGGGTTTCGAATATGGTTACTCTTTAACTTCTCCAGAACATTTAGTTGTTTGGGAAGCCCAATTTGGTGATTTTGCTAATACTGCTCAAGTTATTATTGATCAATTTATTGCAGGTGGTGAACAAAAATGGAAGCAACGTTCTGGTTTGGTCTTATCCTTACCACACGGTTATGATGGTCAAGGCCCAGAACATTCTTCAGGTAGATTAGAAAGATTCTTACAAATGGCTAATGAAGATCCAAGATATTTCCCATCTGATGTTAAATTACAAAGACAACATCAAGATTGTAATTTCCAAGTTGTTTATCCAACTACTCCTGCTAATTTATTCCATATTTTAAGAAGACAGCAACATCGTCAATTCCGTAAACCATTAGCTTTATTCTTTTCGAAACAGTTGTTACGTCATCCATTGGCTAGATCTAATTTATCTGAATTTACAGAAGGTGGATTCCAATGGATTATTGAAGATGTTGAACATGGTAAGGCTATTGGTACCAAGGAAGAAACTAAGAAATTAGTATTATTAAGTGGTCAAGTTTACACTGCCTTACATAAGAAGCGTGCCGAATTAGATGATAAGACGACCGCTTTCCTAAAGATCGAAGAATTACATCCATTCCCATTTGCTCAATTACGTGATACCATTGACAGTTATCCAAACTTAGAAGAAATTGTTTGGTGTCAAGAAGAACCATTAAATATGGGTTCTTGGGCTTATGTTTCCCCAAGACTGCAAACTACTCTAAAGGAAACACAAAATTACAAGGATCATTCCGTTAGATACTGTGGTAGAAACCCAAGTGGTGCTGTTGCTGCAGGTAACAAGACATTACATACCTTAGAAGAAAATGCATTCTTAAAGGATGTCTTCGGTAAATAAATATAATTATTAATGACTGTCTTTCATGTATTGTCAACAAATTTTCCTCTCAATGAAACATAAAAAAATAACAACTATAAAATATTCATATAATGTCAAATAAGTTTTTTTGATTTTGATGATGATTAGTTCTTTAGATCATCCAACTCGGTAAGATATTCGTGATAGATCTATAAATTATTTGAACAACATCTCAAAATTGCTGTATATTTATATAATTTAATCAAAACTCTACTTAAATACTTTTCCTGTCCTGATGACAAGACGTCTGCTGAATGTAGGTTATGAGTATCAGAGTATAATGTCGATCTAAGCAACTATTCTGGGTTGATATCTCAGAAATTGCTGATACCATTGTTCGACATTTGTGTAGTTGATTGTAAGTTTAACGTTAGTTTTACAGATCTCGAAAATACTACTACTTTAGTTATTTACTACGAAAGTAGATAAAACATTTTGGAATTTTTAACCATATTTTAATTTTATAGTTTAGTCAGGCATGCCGGAAGGTCGGCGTAAGCTATGAGACATAAAAAAAGTTTGCATTCAAAGAACAAGACAGTATAATTAGTAAACAAGACTATACTACACATAAATTTTGGTATATCTCAGTTCAGATGATTAGCTTAATGCACTATATTCATGAACTTCTGATCGGTGTATGACCTTTTAAGACCATTCAGTTAGAGTGGTTGGGCCCACAATTGTCATATTCAAAATGTGAAGTATATTTTGTGCGTTAACTTGATCAGCTGGATGTATTAATATTATGAACTCTTAAGGCATCCAGTTCAGTAAGTTCACCATTCTTTATTGTTGCTGAAAACAATCTGTTGGTCTATCTATTCATTAAATAACTTCACTTATTTGATTTCAAGTATGTGGAATTGATGCGCAAATTGACAGCATGAAAATTCCCCTTTTTTCTCCGCTCTTTCCCCCCTCAGCGGAAACCGTAACAAAATAGAAGAACCCAAACAATATCACATCTCAAACAATTGGAAATGGTTGGTTGTTTGTTATCAAATCCTAACAAGTGGGGATTGGATACACATATAACTATATATAAATTCTATCTGACGGGTAGCAGCAATTGTTTTTCACAATATATAGACAGTCCTAGACACTAACAATATACTCCTTGTCAAATAACACAAACAAAATGACTACAACAACTAAGAAAATTGCAATCGTTACAGGTGCATCATCTGGTATCGGTTACTCTGTAACAAAAGAATTAGCTAAAAATAATTATATCATCTATGCATGTGCAAGAAGATTAGAACCAATTGAGCCACTGGTCAAACAATTCTCCGAAACAGTTATTAAACCATACAAACTAGATATTTCAAACATTGAAGAAATTATTGCATTTAAAGAATTTTTAGCTGAAGATTTACCAGGTCAAAAGTTGGATCTTTTATATAATAATGCTGGTCAAAGTTGTACATTTCCAGCATTAGATGTCTCTGATGCTAATATGCAACAATGTTTCCAAGTTAATGTTTTTGGTCATGTTAATATGTGCCGTGAATTATCCAAATATTTAATTAATGCAAAGGGTACAATTGTATTTACTGGTTCCTGTGCAGGTATAATATCATTCCCATTTGGTTCAATTTATTCAGCTACTAAAGCTGCTATTCATGCTTATGCAAGAGGTTTACATTTAGAGATGAAACCATTTGGTGTTCGTGTTATCAATGCAGTTACTGGTGGTGTTGATACTAATATTTCTGATACCAGATCCTTACCAGAAGATTCAATTTATAAATTTCCTGAAGGTCAAGAAGCATTCGAAGGTAGACAAAGAATGGCAAAGAATCATCATCCTATGTCAGCTGATATATATGCTAAGAAGATGGTTAATGATATACTAAGTTCGAGAGATCCTGTCGATGTATACAGAGGTACAATGGCAACATTTTTAGGCTTTGTTGCTTTATATGTTCCTTATTGTATTTTAGAATTTGGATTAATTAAGAAATTTCATTTAACTAAAGTATTTAAAGTGTTAAAGGAAAAGACTGAACAAAATAAGAAATCTGATTGAAAAAACTCCCCAAGAATTTTATTCTTTCATATAACTATTCAATGAGAAATTATAACGTACTTACGATAACCCCATTAATTGCTTAACTTGCTAATAATACACCTAAAATATGTAATTAAATACAAAGAATTTAGTATTCTGTTTTAGAATTTATGAAACATTTGTATCCTTCAATCTATCACAATCTTCATTTATGGGAACTGAAACACAATTCTCTAGATATTGCTATATTTCTGTACTTCTTAGAAACATACTATGTTTGCTGCATTTATTACGAAACGCGACTCTTATAAGATGAATCATAATTAAAAGGGAATTTTATTCAATTTCAATTAAGCATCACTTACTTACTAAGAATATGCACACATGCCTATTCATTACCTTTCAAATAAGGAAAGAAATCGCTTCCCTTAAAGCACCAAATTCTTTTAATTAAAGGAAAAATTTCAATTGATTAAATGTACCGAAATTTCTTAACTTTATGAAAGAAAAGCCAAGATTAAATAAATGGTATATGTAAATCAACTATTATTACGTATACTAAGGCAATTAATTACGAGAAATCAGTAAATGAAATTTTAAATCACGATTAATTTTACTCCTCGAAGATGTACGTATAGAAAAGAAAGAAACAAAGAAACAAACTAAGCATGATTTCGGAGTCAGACTCTAACAAGATATCAGTTCGAAATTTTCGTTCCTGTATTAAATATTACCTGAGCAACAAAACAAAATAGCATCATCAATGGAATCGAATCATTTTTATTATTGCCGTTTACCAAGAGATAAAATACAGTCAGAATTTCACCGTAGAAACTGTTCATAAGACAATTTTTTTGAAACAATTTTTAACGCAATTTTGCCAAACTCTATACCGATCTGTGTAAAAAGCAGCTGAGAACACACGTAGAAAGGAAACTGGAAATTTCGCATCATCGAGTACGGCATACTCACAGTGTCAAAAGTGATTGGGTTATTTTCTTTTTTTTGCTGCGGGCGCGAAAAACTTATCCATGTAATTCTGCGCAGATATCGTTGCAGACACAGTAATGTACGTAATAGTACCCAAAAAGCAATGGAAGGATGGTCGAAGTTTCTTTTCGGGTGACAAAATGGTCTGAGAAATTGCGTGCACATGTTCCTTTCAACTTGTTTTGTACTGCATTTTGTTTACATTTGTATTATAGATTATTACGTTATATTATTATTGTTGTTTATTTGATGAACAGCTTTTTATTTGTTTACGAATGAGCGAAGCTAATCGAGTGGATGTTTTCATTTTATCTCTGTTGTTGTTGTTATTTCTTTTTTGCTAGCTATTTGACAAATCCTGATATTTTATATATATAGAAAGACATTTATTTTAGATGTTTTAAATAACAGGTTACTATATTTTACATTTTTTTTTGGTCACTTTTTCTTATTGATGCTTTATTTTTTAACAAATCATAAGAAATTTATTTATTAAAACTTATATCAAGCCTCCAAGAAAAAGACTATCGAATTTATTCTGAAACAAGACTTTCTTTTTTTTACGAATTTTAAATCCAACTATTTACACTCCTTTAATCCAACTATTTACACTCCTTTTAACCTTTTAGATTTTTTTTAAAAACAATCGAAATTATTACATTTATTACCTTATTATTGAAACAAATTAACAAATTCGTATGTATTTTAAGATTCATGTATGTTACTAACGGTTTTTATGTTTACTTTTTTCTTATTTTTATTTCTATCAAGATTCCATAATTCAAGACCCAACCTGTTAATATAATTATCCATGATGATAACATTTACAATTTTATTATAAATTTGCCTGGACTGTTTCAAATTGGTGAAACTTGAATGATAGATACTATTAGTTGATAAGGTTGAATAGATCACTTTAAAAAATATTATATCGATGATACACAATTAATTAAGCGAAAATAGCAACGAGATTTAATCATCATACCAAACAATTAGAAAGATGAATTAAAAATGTAATTGATTTATTGAATATTTCACTGTTGGATGAATTACGTTTTTGCTTCATCCTTCTGATCATTTTTGCTGGTTTGCTACGCAAATCATTTTTCTCCGTTCGTCTTTGTACAGTTCTTTCTAAGGGAAACGCGATTTCACAAGCGCGTCGTCCTAATCAGGAAATTGCAAAGCACGCTCGAAGAAAATTGCGCATGTTTTTTGCACGCCGTAGTTGATTCGTTTTTGCTGGTCGTATGAATTTTTCGCGTTCGCGTTTCAGATTTCAAATTTCCACTTAATTATTTCCGTGCGGATATTGTTGAGAGCTCGTTCCTTAACATACCGCAGCTTACATTTGTTGATCAACTAACAAAGAACAAGATTGATTTGAACCTACTGCTTGAAACCGAATCAACTAATATTGTTATCTAGCTTAACGAGGGATTCGTTGCTAGTTATTCTATCTGGGAATATTTTTTTCGCTCCTTATTCCTCAAACGATTATACATTCTTTTACTATTGTGTGATCATTTTGTTCATTATCTGGTTCAACTTGGGTATGTTGATGATTCAAGTAAAAACTATTCACGAAAAATAGTATCTGGCTTTCATTTATCATCATTCGTTATATCTTCATATACCCTTTCGAACTGGAAATTGCTACATCTGGTTAAAATATTTTGTTAACATTGAGTGACATTATTTTAGTTTTTCTGGAAGTCTATTTTTAAAACCATGTGCTTGGATCAACTAAATTATTAGATAAATATCCAACGATATTACAAGAAGTATATTTTTTATGATTTACTTAATAACTTCCTTTAATTTCAAGACGTTTTGCTTCTGAATAACAATGTTATCATCACACAAAATATCAAATAACTAACATCCACACCAACTATATTACATTCATTCCTTTTTATACATTTTTTTGTTCTGTTATTTTTTCCAAAGTGCGATATATTCCAATTGATAGAAATATTCACTAATAAAGAGAATCAATAAACCATAAAACCGTAATATTAGTAACCAATTCTAATATTCTTTCAAACCAATTCTTTTTTACTAACAAAATATTTTAAATCAACTTCTTAAATTCATCTTTGAATCGAGAAAATTAAGATTTATAACAAATTGTAGTCAGATATACTAAGGAACATATTGAAATAATTATCACAATCGAAAATATAAGAAAGATATCTATTATTGCCAAAAAAAATTTTTAATTTCTTAAGAAAACAAAAATGAAGATTTCTGCTACTAAACTAACTACTGCCCTAATGGGTGCATCTGTTGTCGCTGCTTTACCTCATGCCGACTTAAACGTTGAAGACTGTACTACTACTGTCGCTGCTTCTCACCACCATAACAAGAGAGCCATCGCTGTTGAATACGTTTACGAAACTGTTATTGTTGATTCTAACGGTAACACCATCTCAGGTTTAACTGGTCAATCAACTGCTACCCCAACTGCTATTGCTTCCGCTAAGAACACTGGTACCACCACCACTTTAACTCCAGCTACTACCTCTGCTGCTACTGGTTCCAAGACCTCCACTTCTGCTACCGCTGCTGCTACCACTGCTGCTTCCACCTCTGGTTCTTCCACTGGTGGTATCTACGGTGATTTAGCTGCTTTCTCTGGTCCATCTGAAGCTTTCCAAGATGGTACTATTGCTTGTAGCTCTTTCCCATCTGGTCAAGGTGTTATCGCCGTTTCCTGGATGAACCAAAACGGTTGGGCAGGTATTGAAAACACCGATACTTCTACTGGTGGTTCTTGTGCTGAAGGTTCTTACTGTTCTTACGCTTGTCAACCAGGTATGTCTAAGACTCAATGGCCAAGTGAACAACCAGCTGATGGTAGATCCGTTGGTGGTTTATTATGTAAGGGTGGTTACTTATACCGTTCTAACACTGACACTGATTACTTATGTGAATGGGGTGCCGATACCGCTGAAGTTGTCTCTGAATTATCTTCTGGTGTTGCTATCTGTAGAACCGATTACCCAGGTACCGAAAACATGGTTATTCCAACTTTTGTCGAAGCTGGTGCCACTCAACCATTAACTGTCGTCGATGAAGATACTTACTACAAATGGCAAGGTAAGTTAACATCTGCTCAATACTATGTTAACAATGCTGGTGTCTCTGTTGAAGATGGTTGTATTTGGGGTACTGATGGTTCCGGTGTCGGTAACTGGGCTCCATTAAACTTTGGTGCCGGTTACACTAACGGTATCAGTTACTTATCTTTAATTCCAAATCCAAACAATAGATCTCCATTAAACTTTAACGTTAAGATTGTCGCTGCTGATGAGAACTCCGTTGTTAACGGTGAATGTTACTACGAAAACGGTAGTTACTCAAGTGGTTCCGATGGTTGTACCGTTGCTGTCACTTCTGGTAAGGCTAAGTTTGTCCTATATTAGATTAATTTAGAACTTTAACTTTATCAAAAAACTCTTTTATATGGTAAATATCTAAAGTTTTTTTTTTTTAATAAGAATCAAATTTCAAAAAAAAAGAAAAAAAGTTTGTTTTTCAATTTCTATTTCAAGAAAGATAAAAGTTCCAGGCAATTAAATAAGGAAAAGAGAGTAATATTATTCTTTCTTTTTATATTTTATTTTATTTTACAAAAGCAGGCTAGCTACGGTTATATGGACTTTTTATTATTATTGTTACTGTTATTATTATTATACTTCTATATATTTTATCATATTTCTTTTTTGTTTAACTCTATATTTTAAAATATATTACTTCTCTACTACATTGTATTAGACTATTGAACAGAAGGATTGGAGCTTTCCAATATTTGAATTTAATAAGGCAATTCGGTACTTCGAAACAATATTCAAGAAGTATAACTTTCATTACAAGAATATGAATAAGATAATATTTAACATGTTAATGGTTATACATACGCAATAAAGGGTCTGTTATAAATCAAACAGTCAAGATTTTTCACTATTACTTACTGACACACATTTTAGTATTTTTGCAGACAGTTCCTGTCACGTTCCCAATACTGAATAAAATAATGCGGTTATACTTAATAATTTCCTAGCATAATCAGAGCTTCTGACTCTTACTTGAGGTCATAGGCCCGTTCACCTTATATAAGAAATTTCCATATAGTATACTATAGATATACATTCAATATCAAATGTCGATGCAGCAATCCCAAATATGGAGGTTCTCTGAGAAATATCCCCATGTGGAAATGTTACCTCTTGCGGTAAAGAATTCGAATTAGGGAGCTTCTGTTGAACAGAGAGATGGATTCTTCAAATTAAGACACTACAATCAGTTTCAAAATTGTTCTTCCTTAACTTAGTATGAATATCTTATTAATAGATCGCTGCTGCGCCTGTTTGTATGTTTCACTAAGTGTTCTGTAGGGCGATATCCAACAAACTACCGTAGTTCTCTAGCTCTGTTTAACCTGCAGTTCTAAAAAAAGAAAGATAAAATGCAAGAGAACATCGCCGAATAGGGAGATGAAGTTACCGTGAAAAAGTATCAATTCATTCAGAATTTACCGTAGAACGGTAAATTCTCTTTGTCTCATTTGAAGGATTGGCTCTATAATTAGTTGTCCGCAATTGGAAATGATTTTCTCCGGACAATTAATGAAACAGCCAATATGTTCTCCTAATTAGGAAATTCCTGCTTAATGAGGGGGGTCCATTAAATTTTAATAATATGTTCAGGAAAAGGGGACCATCTAGACTTTTTTATAAAGTTGTTAACAAACTAAGGTAGGACAACATATTTGAATTCAGTTATTTTCTCATTTATTTAAATTAAATACTGGGGTTCACACAAACAGGTAAACTCACGTTAAAGAACAATAGGAAAAAATAGTATAAGTCCTAATTTGGTTTAAGTATGAAGATAATTTAAATAATTTTATTCCCTTAAATGGAAGGTCCTATAGAATCAGTTTTTTCTACATCACATAACATAAACTTTTGGTATTTTTTGAACGAAATTATTCTGATTGGAGTTGTACTATAATTTAATTGACAGCCGATAATGTGAAATTGCAGCTCCTCTACTGATACAAGGGTTTTTATTTTTTTATCGATGAACTAGAATTCTATTCTATAGGCGTAGTAGAAAGTAAAATAGAATTCAAGTTTCCTACAGTATTTTCTCCTATATCATCAGCCTAAAATGAAGATCAATCAACATTTTGACGTATAATAAAGAAATGAAAATCAAAAATACTGAACTAAGGAGAATTATTAAATACGAATATTGTAAATTACTTTAAATTTTAGGAGTAATAGAAATTATAACAAGATAAGCCTATATAGTTAGCAAAACAAATAACTCAGTCAATTATTGCACTATTTCTTCCAGCTCATTAAATATGGATAGAAGAAGGTAATATTGGTTTTATTTTATATGTTTCATCCAAGAGTAGAAATATACTTTTCTTCTAGCGAATTCTTGATATAAGAGAGATATCCACATCTGTACAAGTAATTTACTGGAAATACCATTTAGGGACGTATGCATAGTTTCTTTTAAGTTTATCGATCTATTTTTTTTCTATTATTTTGAAATAATAAAAATCAATTTTTCATTTAAAGAGTTTATTTCCTAATTGAATGACGTCTGAGGTAATTGTGGAACATCATAATCATCAGCGGAAAATTTTTAAAGAGATGAAGGTCCATCACCCTCGTTTATATTATAATTATTTCTCTCTTGCTCATCTCTTGTCGAATACAAACGTGTAAGGAGTATTCTTCTCTTTTTTTTTTATTACCAATTATATTTAAATCTTTCTGTCTCTTTTGTTATCCCCAAATTGTTTACATAACGATCGATTTATTTACAAATAATATAAAAATATATAAACATATAGTTAAATTTAATAACTTTTGAAAGAACCGTTCACGAAACATTTCAGCTATTTTGAGTCTCTGTCATCTCTTTTTTATAGGTCGAACGTGTCAAAATATTTTACTAAATATTCCGAAATTTACATATTCTTAACAGAATTTTATTTTATTTCATTTCACTTCAACCAACGAGAACAAATTTCGTGATTTATCAATCGACCAGTATAAGTAAATCCACAAATTACAATTATTATTAATTTTATTGTGTTATTTTATTTCCAACTATTTTTAATTCTGCACTTCTCTATCAAGAAACAAAATTCATTGTTTTTGGCCCGCTCCAATACATTAAAAACACCGGAGAGAAAAAGCCCCTTATTGACTTCAAACTTCTCAGTAAGAAACTAGCGTACAATAATTTTGTTAGCGGATCTCTCACTTTCACTGAAATTTAAAAAAATTTTCATCTTCCATTTTTTTTCTACGCGGAGATTTTTCCAAATTGTTATAAATATTTGTTTCACTGTGTACAAAGGAACAACAACAAACGCCATAAATTAATAAATTATTTTCTTAGTTTTCGTTCTCGCTTCTAGATAAAAAAAATATTTTTAACATCAGTTTTGATTCATTTAAAATATATTAGTTCTTATTAGTATAAATTACATCTTTATCAAAGAACAGAAACTCAGGAAAATTCAATTTTAGAAAGACCAAGTTCCTCTTTATCATTACATTGTTTCTTCCAAAATTAAAGATACAAATTTTTTATCATTTAAAATATTTATGATTGAAATCCTTCAAATATAGATTAATTTTTTACCCATTTTTTTAGATATATTAATCTCTTTATTCTTTTTATTTCGTTAGAAAATATTTAAATTTAATACTGTTTGCCCAACAAATTTAGACCGTGACATCATTATAATACATTTATTTGTTTTCCAGTATATTATAAAATCGATCCACATTATTATTTTAAAACAATTTAACAATACCCATTTAAACACATCTCCTATTATATTTTTTTATACATTGCATAATAATGGTTGAATCCACTGCATACGCCACAGGAAATAGTCCAAATAAAGAAAATGTTGATACAACTAATAATGGAAGTAGTAGCAATGTTAAATCATTATTAAATTCAGATCCTGTCTCAGCTTCAGATAATAATAGTACAACTGTAATAAAACAAGAATTATCTTTACGATCACAAATTATGGAAGAATTCGGTATTAATAATGATACAATTTCTGAAAAGGATAATATTGATACTGATTCATTAAACACATTAGTACAAATACGACTTATTAAAGAAAGGAAACATATTGAATCTATGAGAAAAGATAATATTACAATGTTAAATGAAATTGTTGATAAATGTATATCAAGTGATAAATTCGATGAATCAAATATTTCTAAATTACTAGATATAATATTGGATAAACAATCAGCAGCAACGAAAATAATAAACAAGATTAACAAACAAGATACGTTAATGTCACCAATGAGTAAAAAAAGAAGGATAGGACAATCTCCTCGTGTCTCAACAACAAGACAATTTGATTATCGTACAGGAAATAATGATTTACATTCTATTAATGAAAAGGATTCAACGAATCAATATGATACTGAACAATTTCAATCTGTTGCACAATCATATAAATTACCTGCTCCTCCTCCTTCTGGAACTGCGACATCTGCTCAATCACAAAATGCTGCTATATCTACTACAACGTCTGGTCAATCATGGCAATCACAATACCCAAATCCTGCTTTACAACCGCCTTATATGTATCAAGCCAATCCAAATATACCACCAGGTAGTTTAGCTCCACCTACACATATGATGAATGATCCATATTATCAGCAACAAGCAATGATGGCACAACAGGGATATGATACACAAATGGGGAAACAATATTTAGAACCACCACAATTTATACAAAATTATCCACCTGGATATTATCCACCTCATGGGAGGATAATGCAAGGAATTAATGAACATGGCTATTCAAATATTCCACAACAGCAACAACAACATTCTCCATATAGGAATAATATATCAACAGTTGGATCAGGTCCTCCTGGGAGAAAAGGTCATAGAAGAACACAAAGTGCAATTGTATCAATGCCAAATGAATTAAAATCACCAAGTAGAGCCGCACCACAAAGACCTGTGAACTTCTTAATACATACACCAAAACATCCTCCACCAACTTGAGATTTACACAACATCCATCAATCTATCCTGCATTCGTTATCTTGATATGATCATTTGGTTGATTATTAATCATATGAAATCATATAGATATACATACTCACATATATAAAATTTAGTGCATATATACACAATAGGTAAATACATTCGTTACTCAAACATATGAATTGCAAAAAATAAGAAATATATCATGATTAAATACAGTAAAAGAATGTATAAGATCTGCCATTATCGAAAATAGTTTGCACAACAAAATATACGAACATCATAAGGTAAAATGATATAAGAGCTGGTAAAACCCTAACGTTCTTTTTGATTCAAGTAAGGGATGCTACAACATATTTTTCACAATATGAAAATTATCTCAAGCTTCTGTTGACCCTTTCCTTCGGGAATTTGCTGATATCAGGGTGATGCTACAATGCCACTTCACCCATTTTCTCGAACCCTCTAAAACAATATTTACCAGAGTAGCCGCTTGATATAACTCTTTTAATTAAATTTTAACCTCTGAAATGAAATTACAAAATGTTTCTATGAACAAAACGAAAATTTGATAAAAAATTGACACACATCTATGAGGCATCATGAAATTCGTTACCTTTAACGAAGTTCGCAAAAGTAAAATATTTGACACAATTTTAATAATCGGAAAACACATCCGTATTAAGTAGGGATCAAATTATCATTTTCTCGATTTCCTATATGTACTTTTCCGACAACACGGTAATCTATTTAGCATGATTTTCCGAGTCGCTCGAGGGAACCAAAGTCAAGCATACTTTATCCATTCTTAACTTCTTTGTGCGGGAAATGCCGTGCAAGGAAATTTCAAAAAATGATAGGAAATAAGGAAAAAATGTGCCAAGATGATTCAGATAGTTAGGCAGAAACAAGGGGTATCTAGAAACAGGGTTTCCCTCATTAAAGATGTAACGAACTCTTACGGAATTTTACACTGTAACTGACTACAACGAAACTGTTGTTTTCTGAGTATCGTGAACAAGTCTTGGATGCCGGGTTCCTTAGGAGATCCAATCGTTTCGGAGTACTGTCGAGCGATTGTGAATTCAGGGCGCTTGTATTAAACGTAGAATAAATAAACCAAACCCTAAGGTCTTGAAGATACAAATTAATATTGCTATTAGTGAATAGTTATTATTGTTGTTATCTAGTGTAATTGAGATTATATACACTTAAATCAATTACAAGTTAGTCCGGGATTGAGTTGAGTTACAGAAATAGATCGGACCGCTACTATCTACCTAATATAGCAAACAATAGAAACATCAGAAGCGCTATTATACAACAAATTGATGCCAATTTCCTCGGAGTTCGATAGGAACTATAGGTATGATATACGATAATATATATGAACGTATCGCTTTGGCTATCTAACAATGATAAATCCGTCATTAAAATCTAAACTGAATAGCGATAAATTGATAAAATTACTTTCATCTATCCCTGGTCTTTGTCTCTGTCTTTATTCTTGGTATCATCTATAATTATGATAACCGAGGTCCTTGTTTATCAGCAAAAATAATACTCCGAACTCCATGGAGATAACGACGTGACTCCTTGTTCCAAAGATCTTTCAACATATCAAATGTCACAATCTTTCTAAGTGTATCAATATATCACCTCACCAACTTGCTTACTATTTCATAGTCCTTCATTATATTCATTATTTCCCCTTTGACCAGCACAACTTAGCTTGGTTCAACTATTGTCATCATTATTCTGTCGGAAGTAAATCGGGAATGATCGGAATTAAAATTGTCACATAGAGAATGATATGTATCAGATATCTTTTCTTTTTCAGAGACTGTAAATCTTTGCAGAGAGTAGAAAATATCTGTCCCACGCTATTTTCTGTTGTGCGACATATTTTTAGACCCCATTCATATCTGTTCATTATAATAATCTTCATTTTTTTTGTCCGACCTATTCACGGTGCGTAAATCCGAGGAGTTAAGAAATTTATTGTCAAGTAACGAATTTCTATGTGCCTCATTCTATTTTCTGTGTGCCTTGAATAGATATTTTTGCTGTTAAAAAAATGATTTGTACAGGGATTTTTCTTGTTTTGGTAAAAAAAAAAAAAAGAAAATGCATCATTCTGTTTTGTAATTTTCTACGTTGAGAAGCAATCATCATCGGTATGATACTAAATTCTCTGTTCTATGAGATAATCATCATTTCGAACAGAACTGCAAATTTTTACACTACGTAGAGATTATGGCACAAAAGAGTCCTTCTCTAACTAAGCGATTAGATAGATAGACACATAATCCTTGCTCGGTTTTGATTCTTGGGGTCTTTAGTTAGTTGACTACTGAGGCGATTTGCTCCATAAGGCTCTCTTTTCATTAACTATTTTGTTTATTAGGTAATATGAACTATATCACATTTCTGTACTGATGTCTTAACTAATAATAGTAAGGATTAGGTATCATATCTGCATAGCCTTCCTCACCTTTTTTTCTTCCTCTTAAAAACGATTAGTATATATAGATAAGTGGTTAGACACATTTTTGATATTTGTTCATTTTAAGATCAGTGATTAATACGATATTCAAATTTAAATTTAAAATATTATACACAATAAGAAAACAAAATAAATCAAAAACATACATGTTATTTATATAGTAGAAAAAAAGTATTAATCATAAAGAACTACAAACAATACTTTTTTAATAATCAAATAATTTTATAGAAAGGAATCATTAATATTTCTTCTATCATAATAATTATTCACAAAGTCATATTCTTCTTTAAAAGAAATTTTTTGAGATGTCAGGATTAAATAGAGACATTAAAATCACAACTGTGAAATCAAATGAAAAGGTAGAACGTTCTTCCTCAATGGATTTGGGTAGTGGTAGTGACATTGAAAGTTATGGTCCTAGTCGTTATTCAGGTGAACGTTCATCATTAGATCATGCAAGTGACACTGAATTATGCGAAATCGTCAGAACAAAATCTGTTCATGATGATAGTAAGACACCTGTAGAATATGAAGTACCACGTTCAAGATTCGATAGACGTGCTAAAATGGTACTGGTAATACAATGTGCATTTACTGGTTTTTTCTCATCTATTGCAGGTGCTATTTATTATCCTGTTTTAAATGTTATTGAAGGAAAATTTCATATTAATGAAGAACAAGTTAATATTACAGTTGTTGTTTATTTCCTATTTCAAGGTGTTGCACCAAGTATTATGGGTGGTTTAGCTGATTCTTTAGGTAGAAGACCAGTTGTTTTAACATCAATTGTTTTATATTTCTGTGCTTGTATCGGGTTAGCTTGTTCGCAGAATTATGGTCAAATTGTTGGTTTAAGATGTTTACAAGCTGCAGGTATTTCACCAGTTATTGCTGTTAATAGTGGTATCATGGGTGATGTTACTACGAAACCTGAAAGAGGTGGTTATGTTGGTTATGTAGCAGGGTTTCAAGTCATTGGTAGTGCTTTAGGTGCTTTAATAGGTGCATTACTAGCAAACAGATGGGGCTGGAGATCAATTTTCTGGTTCTTAGTAATTGGTTCAGGTGTTTGTCTTGTCTGTTCAATTATTATTCTTGCTGAAACTAAGAGAACAATCGTTGGTAATGGTTCTATTAGACCAAAATCATTAGCTAATAAAGCACCAATTTTAATGGTACCGTATGTTCAAAAACTATTACATTTAAATAATCCAGATTATGAAACTTTAGAACCACAAGTTAAAGTTAATATATTAGCACCATGGGATATTATTAAAAATCCACATATGAGTATATTATTATATGTTGCAGGTATGCAATTCGCTATGTGGTCTACACATCAAACTGCTTTATCAACAGCTTTATCAACCAAATATAATATGTCCGTTATCGATATTGGTTTATGTTATTTACCAACAGGGTTATGTACAATGACAAGTGTAGTTGCAATTGGTAGATGGTTAAACTGGACATATGCTAAAAAATTTAACAAATTTAAGTTATGGAGAGAAGCTGAACGTTCAAGATTATTAGAAGAAAATAATCATAACGAGGCAAAAGTTGATCATATTATGAATACTGATGAAGCTTATACGTTCAATTTATTTAAAGCAAGATTAGGTATGTCATTCATTACATTAGTATTAAGTTCAGCTGGTTTTATTGCCTTCGGTTGGTGTTTGGAAGTCAAAGCTCCATTACCTGCTGTTTTAGTTTGTAGTGGTTTTGCATCACTTTTCTCAAATTGTATCTTGACAATGTCTACTACGGTAATTGTTGATTTATATCCATCTAAATCATCAACCGCAACAGGTTGTTTAAACTTATACCGTTGTCTATTATCTGCATTGTTTATTGGTTGTTTAAGTCGTATGATTCAAGCAATGGGTTATGGTGGTGTCTTTACATTAATTGGTGGTGTTAATTGTGCATCATCATTTTTGATCATTTATCTAATTAGACATGGCTCACATATTGTAATGACAAGACGCCATGAAGAAGATGCATTGGCTGCACCATTAATTAATGATGAAGAGAAACAGATGGATGAACTTGACGAATAATCAAACTACAGCATTTACGATACGAACTACATTTTTTATTTTCCTTGATAGACATTATATAGCATACATTTATTATTTTTATTGTATAATTTGTAAACACAATACACATATATTCACAAACTTAAGACTTCTATGTAAAAAGGATAGAAATCTTTGTGCCTATTACAATCAATCAATTGCAATTGATTGAAATGATGGATATGCTCTGTTTGTTAGTGCGCAGTACAACTGTTTCAGATATTCGTTTACACGCGTCTCTCATATCTATTGTATGTGTTGCCCCGCTACGTGCTATTGTGTCCATCTGTCTATCTATTTTATTTTATTTTTGGCGACGCACTACATGCAAAACATTCACAGCACTTCCCATTTCTTAGTTTTTTCGTGAAGGTGCCATATCCAGCTGAAATTTCTGGTGATTTGTTTTTTGTTTGTTTTTTCATCTGCACAACAACGAGAGGATCATTAATCGGGTGAACATAGTTAGAGGAAACAGATCAATTTATATATATATGTGTGTGAGTGAGTGTATCTTATGTAAGTTATATTTTATACAAATATCATATAGGTCAAATAAGCAAAACAGAATACAGATATAGAGAGAATGGGATTTTTATGTGGATCAAGTACTGAAACTAATAAAGCTGTTGAAAGAAAAATTGTTATTTTAGGTGATGGTGCATGTGGTAAGACATCATTATTAAATGTCTTCACGAGAGGATATTTCCCTGAGGTTTATGAACCTACAGTATTTGAAAATTATATTCATGATATCTTTGTTGATAATAAACATATTACTTTATCACTTTGGGATACTGCTGGACAAGAAGAATTTGATAGATTAAGATCTTTATCGTATTCTGATACTCAATGTATTATGTTATGTTTTAGTATTGATTCAAGAGATTCTTTAGAGAATGTTAAAAACAAATGGGTAGGAGAAATTGCTAATAATTGTGAAGGTGTTAAATTAGTATTAGTCGCCTTAAAATGTGATCTACGTAATAATGATCATGAAAATAATGTAATCAATCCTAATAATGTTGGTGATCAAGAGAAAATAAATAATAATGGTGGAAGTCAGCAACGTGGTAATGGATCTAAGGATTTAATAACTTATGAGGAAGGTTTGGCAATGGCTAAACAAATTGGTGCTTTACGTTATTTAGAATGTAGTGCGAAATCTAATAAAGGTGTTAATGAAGCATTTACAGAAGCTGCGAGGGTCGCATTAACAAGTGTACCAGCTAATAGTAGTAACTCAAAGGACACTGATGCAGATGATGATGATAGTTTATGTACTATCATGTAATATTATAAATAAATAAATAAATAAAATTAATAACAATAATCATTAACTATTATCATAATTTTAATTAATCAAGAAATATATATATATTATTATTATATGCATATCAGTACTTAATTATTATGTATTTCCTTGTAATAATTCATCCAAGTACATCGACGGTACTTTACTTCTTCTGTTATTTGAACCGGGGATGTTTAATTGTGGTTTTAATTGACTTTGATATGAATAATATTTCGAGTTGCTAGGACTTTGCAAGGGGCTCAGTAGACTTACCATACTACCTGGAGGTTGTACACAGGTTGCATCTCCCACATTTGTATCCAGGTCATTCGGTTGCATACCTTTATAGGGTACAGATGTTAACGATATCATAGAGTCTCTTTGTGTTTGTGAAATTTTCGTAATGGCTACAGTTGGTGACACGAATAAATTTTGAATTTGAAATAAAGAATCATTAGATTCCTTGGGAGGTTGTTTAAAAGAATTAATTTGTTTTTCTATATCTATATCCGAAGAACTGTCACTTTCTGGTTTACCGTCAGTTGATTCATTGTCATTACTATGTGTATGTAATAAAGAATTATACTTTTGTGAATCGTTAAAACTTCTAGTACGATGGATTTGTAAATATGTAGATATTATCCACCATATACCACATATTAAGAAAATTGAAAATATTATTGATCCCATTGCAATAAATAATGTACCTTGCAACGGAGCATCCTTGGAATGGAAAACATATGGATTATCGTTCGAAGAAGGGGGTGTAATTGTGGGTATGATCAAGTTTGTTGTACTACTTGAACTACTACTCGAGCTACTTCCAGAAGTTCCGCTGATCAAATTTGTACTATATGTGCTTGTTATACTAGTACTACTTGTTAAAGTACTAGTTGTACTAGTAGTTCCCAATTTTGGTAACGCTCTTTCAATTAATTGGTTTACTATCATTGCAATAAATATAGTTATTTTTTTAATCTTACAATCAAGAGTGTATAACAGTTTACCTGATTTAACAAGATACAATTTCTATATACATATATATAAATATATATATATATTATTTACTATACATCCACCATAAATAATTAATTGCTGGGTTTTTGTTTTTTAACAGTTGAACAAAACTCTAAATATAGATCATATCACATCATAAACCCTCACTAAAAGAAATATGAGATCAGCGAAAATAGTAACTGCCAAGAAAAGATTTCTTGTGTATAATGTGAGATATGAAATTTAGTTTAAATATAGATTTTAGCCACATTCTGGAAATTGAGATTTGATCTCTTAATGATACAAAATTAAATTAAAATCAAAAGATGCAACTTCGTAATTCATAATGAAACGGATCCAATACTCATCTTTTATATGTGTGTTTTGTATGTTTGTGTGGTTCTGGCCCAACTTTCTGCAATTGCTACAATATTGCTACGACCATTTATATAGCTTACTTTTCGTGTTTTCCGCGGCAATCAAGGAATTGCTTTTTTCCGATCTGTCGCTTCAATCTCACAATCTGTCCAATTTAGGTAATACCATTAATGGCCCTAAAGAGGGAAAAATATAAATTGTGACATCTTGTTGTAAAATATTTCAAATAACTTTTAAGGAAATGACGAATATGTTTTGATATATAACATGTCGGCAACTGTTATATGTTAATGTACTCCACAGCTTAGTGACACTTAGTATTGGTAGGTACATATCTCCTTGTATGTATTAAATAACTCTTTAATGAATATGAAACCTTCGATTGTAGATGGAAGATGTCCTAAAGCTAGGGTCAAATGTCTTAAACGGAGGACACGTAACATTTAAACCAACTACACATGGAGGTTACTCCATGGATATTCATAAAAATTGTAATATCTTGGTGTTAAATTTTATATGTTTTGTGAGTAAATCTTTGATTTTCTTTTTTGCATTACATTAATATTCATTGTAATTTTGTAAATAAGAAATATAAATTGTGTAAGTTGTTTAATAGAATGGTTTAAGTGAGATTTGTTATTTTCCGATATTCTAGTGATAAAGTGTGATTTAATATTCATATTTAATAGAAACACAGGGTATTACTCTTCTTAAAGGAAGTAGTTAAAAAATATAATTAATTTACATAGGAAGAAATATTAAATTCATTTATTATTTACAAGTTCAATTTTCTTTGTTCTTATAGTAGTTTACAATGCGTTAAAGAAAATGGCTTATTTGGGAATCGTGTTAATCAAGCAACTTAGTGGTAGTCGAGTCAACACATCATACCAGACCAATTAGTTGAGCTATATAATTTGTGTGGTACAATATTTTTTTATTTCCATTTCCGTTCGATATTTCAGCAGTTTAAACATTACAATTCTGATAGAAAACAAATCAGTTTAAATATTCGTTAATATACATTTACATTAAGATTCTATAAGCGACAGATGTGTCGAAACAGCTATATCCTATTATATTAACTGATAATGCTTCGTTTATTAAATTTCACCTTTATTTTAACGAAAATTTAATAGTTATTTAATTGCCGAAAAAGGATACTACTATTCCTTACAAATCACTTTCTCTTAAAGGAATGTTAATGTTAGTGCTTTGCATGTTATTTGGTATAGTTATTTGGTACTGACATTTATCTAAAAGGCTGTCCTATAATGAGAATAACTGAATTGTAACATGAACAACACAAATTTGTTAGCAATTTATTGATGTTACCGGACTTATTCACGCATGAGAATTCCAAAATGAACAATAAAATACCACTGTATCGGCAATCGATCTGAAAATATATTACTCTCCATTTGACATCAAAATACTTACTTTTAGAGAGTTAAATTTCAGTGTGTCGTTGTTAGCAATTTTTTTGTGTGACACTTTGGTGTAAGGAGTAGTAGGCGTGTGAACAAATATCTGATTCTTTGACAGTAAGAAATTCATCTTTCAGTTTCTCTATCCGCTGCGGCATCTCTGTATATCGGTATATATTATCCGTTTCTTTCACTGTAACACCCATACAAAATTACCAAGAATCTCAAACTGCGCACACTGAAAAAGGAGTCAACTGAAAATTTCGTTAAATGAATTATTTGTTATTAAAATATAAATTACAGAACTGGTATAAACAATCAATGATATATTGTTATATCTAAACGGGAAATGATAATCACATAATAAGATTCATTTATCGTTATTGACTTACACCGTTTTCTAAGCAATATTGAAAACAGTCATAGATCTGTCATCAGTAATAAATTTCGTAATTGTATATATGCTCAATTCCCGTTTGTTTTGCCTACTAAATATCCTGCTTTTCTAATTGGTGACTAATTGTCAAGCACCCTTTAATATAATCAATTGATAAGTGCGTGCACACACACACACACATATATATAAAGAAAACATACAATATCTTATTTCTCGAAACATTTTCAACTTCCCCTAGATTTTTTAAAAAAAAAGTTTATTTTCCCTGAAAAGATCCAGAATAACCTCCCTGAAAATTATTATATAAACAAAACAAACAATTTGATATCCATTTTAAAATTAGATTTATTCCAAATAAATATAAAGTAATAAAAACAATACAACAAAATAATAAAAGCTATATATCAAAATGACATTCGATTTACAAAAAATTGTTAGACCAAAAATCTTTAATTTAGAACCATACCGTTGTGCAAGAGATGATTTCACAGATGGTATCCTACTGGATGCTAATGAAAATGCTCATGGTCCAACTCCAAAGGAATTAAATAAAGATTCTCAATTACACAGATATCCTGATCCACATCAAGTCGAATTCAAAGAAGCAATGGCTCAATATCGTAATAAAACTTCTTCATTTAAAACAACTGAACCTAAGTTGACTCCATTATCTGCACAAAATCTATGTCTTGGTGTCGGTTCGGATGAAAGTATCGATGCAATTATTAGAGCCACCTGTGTTCCAGCTAAGGAGAAAATCTTAGTCATGCCACCTACTTATTCAATGTACTCCGTTTGTGCAAATATTAACGATATTGAAGTTGTACAATGTCCATTAATCGTATCAGATAATAGTTTCCAAGTAGATACTGAAAAAGTATTAATTATGTTACAAGCTGATCCATTAATTAAATTATGTTTCATTACCTCCCCAGGTAATCCAACTGGTGTTAAAATCGACACAGATAGAATCATTAAAATATTAGAAAGTTGGAACAATGGTTTAGTAGTCGTAGATGAAGCATATATTGATTTTTGTGGTGGATCTACTGCTCCTCTAGTTACTAAATATCCAAATTTAGTCACTTTGCAAACTTTATCTAAATCTTTTGGTTTAGCCGGTATTAGATTAGGTATGACTTTTGCTTCCATTCAATTATCTAGTATTTTAAATGCAATGAAGGCCCCATACAATATTTCAAGAATGGCTGCATCTTATGCTCTTACAGCTGTACAGCACAATAATTTACAATTAATGGAGGAAACCACGGAAAGAATGAATATCGAACAAAGACGTCTATTAAAAGAATTGACCGCCCTAGATGGTGTAGATGACGAATATGTAGGTGGTTTAGATGCAAATTTCATCCTATTAAGAATTAATGGTGGTGATAATGAAATGGCTAAACAACTATACTATACTTTAGCTACAATCTCAGGTGTCGTTGTTAGATTTAGAGGTACTGAGTTAGGTTGTACCGGTTGTTTAAGAATTACAGTTGGTACAGAAGAAGAAAACAACAGATTGATTACTGAATTTAAAAAGACTTTAGCTCAACTAATGAAGAAATAAATTAAGAAATCGTGAACTGTTTATGAATCAGAAAGTTTCTATGAACTAAAGCTTATCAGATATATAAATTTTACGTATATAATTATGTATCCCTTCTAAGGACCAACCTTTTAATGCCATTAATCTTTATCCACTACTAACTTACCGAACCCAAACACGGCTTACTATTTATTATCTTATGCGTTATTTTATTATATGTAAATATCTATTTGATTTATTTATGTAACAATTTGAAGAATGAACCTAATTCCTTCTTTGTATTTTGTTTCAAACCAAGTTCGACAATGTCAATTGATGTGATATCTTCCTTAGTTAAATTTTCATATACCTTCTCATCATCATCCATTGGTTTAACTGGAACCAGACTCAATTTTTGAATATCGTCTTGTAATTTCTTAATATTCGCAAGGACACCTTCATGATGTTCCTTAATATCAGTCATTTGCCCCAATAAGACATTTCTCTCAACACCACTGTCCTTTGAAATATACACCTTCATAATATTCAATGATTCCATAATACTGCTTAGTTCATCATGTGCTTTATTCATCTTACGACGCAATTTAGCTTGCATCTTAGCTTGGTGTAAACCTAAGTTACGAAATTTATTATCCTTTGTAGAATCCGTTAAGTATTCAACCTGGTATATGAATTCTTTTAATTCATCCATTTCATTCTTGGTTTTCAATACTTTTACCGTAGCATCTGATATTTCTTCACTTAATTCGTCTAAGGAACTACTGTTTTTACCACATGTTGGTTTTACATCATCAACAATTTCTTGTAGTCTATCAACTTCAGAGAGCCTCCATGTATACACGCTTGGCAATGATTCTTTTGTTCTTTGTTCAAGTTCCAAATTGCATTGATCTTTGAAGAAAGCATCGAAATTCTTAACGTTATCATCTAAGACAGACAATTCAGCTTCAATTAAATAATACGTTTTTTCCATGGATTTCATAATCGGATCTGTACTTAACTTTGGAATCTTTAGAAGGGCATTAGTATAATATTGAGATAATGGTTTTGGTTTATAATATTCTGCCAAATATTGTTCGTTACCTTCGAAAGCTTGAATTTCAAAATGACTAGTTTCATAAGGTGTAGTTTGTATACCAGCATTCACAGGTACAGCATATGGGATACATTTATCATCAACTTCTGGAGTTTCCGTTTGCATTGGGGTTGAAACAGTCTCAGGAGAAGCTTGAACTCCTTCTGACACCAATAAATCTTCTAGGTTTTCTTCATCCAAACCTTCACGATCAGAATCAGCAATACCTGTCATGTCCTCGTATGATTCCCTTGTATCCGGTTCTTCTACATCGCTCTCATCATCTGTCTCCTTTGGGAATTCACCTCCAGCTACTGGATAACCAGTGAAACTTTCTAATGACATTATTCCATCTGTGTATTCCCTTAATTCTACTGAGACAACCATACCTTTTTCGTCGACATTTAAAATAGATTCAGTCTTTTCGATTATCTCCATATCACTTCCAATAGATTCATCTTCCTTCTCAGGTTCAAGTAATTCTAGATCTGATTGATTTTCGATATGTCCTTCGTTAGTGTCAGTTTCATCCTCTTCAGGTAGTGGTTCTTCTTCTGGTTCCTTTTCATTCTTCGTTTGAACAACATCGTTAGACAATTTTAATGATTCGACTAGTTTTTTATTAATTTCAACTTCTTCATTTTCAGATATCTCTTTCGCATCATCTTCTTTTATTTCATCCGTAGTTTCTTCAGCAATCTCAGATTCGTCAGATTCTTCTTCAGCGGATCCTTGTAACTGTAATGCAGGATTGTCCTTTAATGAAAATGGGGAAGGCTCATTTGTAGGATTCTTAATTTTATCAGTGAAGGATGAAAATGGAGATGGGGATGCCATTGTAGTTGTTTTGGATGATTGACCAAATGTTGAAAATTTCAAGTCGTTAGATGAAATGTTAGAGGACTTCTTTATCCTATCAGTTAGAGACCCAATCAACGACTCGTTCTGAGGTTCTGGTTTTTCTTCCTTATCAGTTGTTTGAGATTCATCTGCATCCTTTTTTTCTGTCGTTATTGCGTCTTTCTCTTCAGATTGAGGACCAGTAGTTGTGGCCGAGTTTTCTTTGCTCTGTTCACTAAGATTTGTAAACGGCGATTCTTTCTTTGAAAGATTGCCAAATGGCGAACCACTTGGAATTGTAAAAGTTGGTTTTGCTGAAGTCTGAGCGAATGCAGAAGTACCAAATGTTGGCCTCCCAAATGGTGATTCTCCTGAAGATTGGGTGTTGCCGAAGCTTGATGTACCAAATGAAGGAGTTCCAAAAGCTGGCTTACCAAAAGAAACAGTCTCAGAGACAGCCTCAGAAACAGCCTTATTGGAATCATCCGTTTTTGTAAATCCGAATAAGGGTTTAGAAGTTTCGCTATCATTTTGGTCATTATTAGTGGATTCGGTTTTCAAAGAACCAAAAGAGGTGGCACCGAAAGCTGGTTTACCAAATGCATTTGATACGGTTGATGTTGTAGCGGATTGCGCAAAAGTGGGAGTACCAAATGAATTTTGTGCAGTTGAAGTGTGACCAAAAGTTGATGAACCAATCATGGATTTACCGAAAGATGATTCGCCACTGACAGCCTGGCCAAAGGTAGATTGTCCAAAAGTAGGTGTTCCAAAGGAAGGTTTTTCTGTTGACGACCCATCAAATGCAGGTTTTCCAAATGCTGATGTTGTTGAGTTTGCTTCTTCAGTAGAGGGTTGTCCAAACGCAGGAGTGCCAAATGCTGGTTTACCAAATGCAGATGCAGCGGTGTCAGCTTGTTTATTAAGAGATTGACCGAATGCAGGCTTACCAAAAGACGGAGAAGTTGTGGCAGTCTGCTCTGTAGAAGTCTCATCAATTTTTAATTGTTCAAATTTCGATTGACCGAAGGTTGGCTTTCCAAAAGAATTTTGACCAAATGAAGATTGGTCTGCTGATGATTGACCAAAAGAGAATGGTTTACTGGGTGCGCTTGAAAATTCCGTATTTGTCGAATTTTGATCTTCTGAATCAGTCTTCGTGGATAGGTTTGCAAAAGGTGACGCAAGATCCGATCCTTCAGTCTTTATGGTAAATGGGTTTTCTACATTGGAACCAAAACTAGAACCAAATAATGGTTTTTCCATTGGTTCTTCTGTTGGAATATCTCTGGCTTGTTGTTTTTGAGGAGGTACTGGTTCGAGTGATTGTTTTTCTTTAATGTTTTCGTTATCCATATCTGAAGGTGCAAGCCTATTTTCCTTATGCAAAACAGTTTCTAAATTAGAAATGTTGAATTTATTATCCTTAATAGCGCTGGAATGGAATAAGCCAACAATTTGTAAATTACCTTCATTGTTTAATATATATATCAGGGGTAATCTTTCTATTTGATCAACACCTAAACAAACTTCAAAGATTTTACCGGTAGTAGAAATATCCAGCGCTATACCTGTGGGGTTTGTATCGTTATCTGTAATTTGACTGATCGGCAATACCGCTCTTTCGCTATCTTGTGAAGGTTGTATAACTTCCTTGGAATCGTATATTGTTAGTTCACTTGCACATGATGATCCCATTATACTAATATACTCACAATCAGGAATTAATTTATTAAGTAGAATATTGTAAAAGGAAGGGTATCTTAGAACACTACCAAATGCTGGAGCAATATCAAATGATTCATGGAATGATATCTCTGTGCCATCTTCGTTTATTTTGGCGATATACATCTTTTGGTCATATGAAACTTCCTCCATTTCAGCGGTGATTTCATTACCGTATACCAATAGTAATTGATTGTCAGATACAAATGATATAGCTATTGGAAACAAAGCTTCTTCTTCAATTGCTTCATTAATCTCTTCCGCATTAGAAAAGGTATTTTGTAGTTTAGGGTTTCTTTCACCTTTATAAATCTGAATATTTTCTGTTTCTGCGTTCAATAATAAATATAACTTGTCATCATGTAAATCAAAACTCTTCACGTTTTCTTTAATTGTCTTGGAAGTCTCATTACTTATAGGATCAAAATAAAATAAGTCATTTTCTTCATCTAATATCCACAACAGATTATGATGTAATTTTGCGGTTAAAACTGTTTTATTAAGTTCAATAGAATTCTGCGATTTTGCGAATGAATCGGTGTCAATGGTAATAATAGATCCCGATCTAGTTGCAACAATAGCTTTTGCATTGGCATTGAAGCCACAAAATACTACATCTGGTATAGTTTCTTCAAATTTCTTATTTAGTTCATCTCTCGATAGTTCTTCTTTATTTTCAATAAATTCTCTTAGTACTTGTAAATCACCAATTATTATTCTATCGTTAGAGTATGCAATGTATAAAGATTTACCATTAAGAATGCTAAAATGGTTCAAAGCGGAAAATGGTAGAAGTTCTTCTGATGATGGCAAAATGTTCTTTTGACCTAAACTTTTGAAACCAAAATCTTCAGAGGTATTGGTTGGAATTTCATCACCTAGTATTGACATAATGAAAAACGTTATTTAATGGTTGTATCAATGTTGAATTTCTATTATGTTTGGCACTATCTCTCAATAATATTTGATGATATTGGTATAACGTGAAGGGAAAATTGTCCGTTAAATGCTAGATACAGTTGAATCGATAATTGCGTTTACAATTGAATCGTTTATAATGAAAATGAAGGAAATATTGTAAATGTTATCTATAACTTACTGTCATCTACGTTTGCCTTTAATACTTTCAGACTTTGATCTAAATGATCCCAGATGTCTTGATGGTATTTTTTCATTTTTTGGTTCATTGATAATTGATTTTTCCTGTCAATAACAACAATCTGTGCGAACTCTTCGCTTCTACTAAGACGACGGTACAGAAATACAATTATGACCACATTTAATTATGACGTATAAAGTGATAATAATTAAGAATCAATTAAACAATGGAAGACTTATTAATATGTATCAAGCGTCTGACGAAGAACAGCTTATGTGTTTATCTATACGTCTACAGCTACAATATTTCTTATTATCTTTTTAAATGCTTTTATATAGTACATGAAAATTAAGGTATCGAACCTAGTTTGCGAGGAATAAAAAAAAATATAGAAGTGAAATGTTAACAAAAATTATTTCATTGATCTCAGGCTGTAAAATTTAACGACCAACCAATCTTTTGAACAGGTTCATTCATCTTTAGAGCATCCATGGAAGCACCAATACCTAAAGTGATACCAGTTCTAATAGTTTGCTTATAAGATACTGTTAATTTACCAATATCTGTAATCTTAGCCTTGATTTGGGAAGTTTCATCAGGCACATAACGAGTAGCCAGTGACATGTTGACATTAGAAGAAATTTTAGGATTTAGGACAGCCTTAACACCAACTTGTAAATCTTTATTAACTTTCTGGAAAAATGAAACAGATGTCAATTTTGAATCATCGATGAAAACTCCTAGAGAATAATCCTTGGCAGAATAACCTAACGCAACTGCATAACGTGATAAAGCACCAGAGATAATGTCATAACCAAATTCAGCACCACCAACCACACCCTCGTGAGATAAAGTTAAATTACCAACGAATGATGGATTTTTCAAAAGATCAAAGACGCATCTACTTGCGAAAAATGGTTGAACAAAACTTAAGTTAACTTTAGCTGTTTTATTACCATTTGGAACATATGTAGAGACTATTTCAGTTTTTAAACCTGGAGCTAAATCTTTCAATTCGATCTTTGTATTCAATTTATTTTCATTAGACCACCCCTGAGTATAAGTCAAACCAGTTGCCTTGTCGGACATTCTGGCTTCAATATTGGTACTCAGCGGTCCATCTCTTATATTTTGTCTTGCATTGACGGAGAAATTGACATTATTTTTAGTGTTTGTTCTTAACGAAAAGGCACCTGGGGTGTTATGGAAATAATCTCTGTTTAATAAACCATTGATATTTTGGAAAATATCTGGGAAGAAAGGTGGGGCCATTGTAAATACGTGAAGCGGGTATGTATTTATGTATGGTTAACTGATGATAGTAATTGTAATTATAACAAAAGTTGTTAAGATCTTGGGTATGTATAATTTGCCTTCTATTCATTCATATGTTTATATATCTATTTTCATTTCTCCAAAGGGTATCTCCACGCGATTTTCAGCAGCTCATCGATAAATGTTCAAGGTCAAAATAATAAAATACAATACAGGACTTAAAATGATCAAAAATACAAAGAAACGAGGTGTAACTATCAACCAATTTCAAAAGACTAATCTTAGCTGGAAAGTTAATAACCTTACCTAAGAGAGAAATAATTATCCTGCTGTAGAAATGAGTCCCATTATAGTTGTCAGAAATATCATGTTGTACGATAGTATGGAGAGACGCTTCGATATTTAATAGTCCTGAAAATCTGTGAAATTTCCAGTTACAAAACAATAAACAACAACGACGAAGACAGCTAAAAGTACTTAGTACTTCAAAGGTAACAATAACTCTGAAACGAGCTTCAGAAACTATTTATCAGGTGAATATCCACCATACTATACATATAGTGAAATTGTATTATTATCATTTTTTCAATATCGCCCATTATTTGTGTCAAGATATCAAGATAGGTGATTTCAGATATTTGCTAGCTTAGACGTATTATATAAAATTTGCAAGGAAATTACAAGAACATTTACATTTTATCCGTTACTACAATGAGTAATTCAGCAGATAAACAACCTCTAAAAAAGAGATCACTTAGTAGTTATCTGTCTAATGTGAGTTCAAGAAAGGAAGAATTAATAAAGATCGCAGAAAAGGAGAAACTGAGAGAAGAAGAAGAGAAATTAGAGAAAGAAAAGCTCAAAAAAGAAAGATTGGAAAATGAAAGGATAGAGAAAGAAAGATTAGAGAAAGAAAGGTTAGAAAATGAAAGACTGGAGAAAGAACGGTTAGAACTAGAGAAACTTGAAGGAGAAAGATTAGAGAAGGAACGAATTGAAAATGAACGATTAGCTAAAGAACGATTAAAACAAGAGAAATTGAATATAGAACGTATAGAAAAGGAAAGACTAGAAAAAGAACGACTGAAGCAAGAAAAATTAGAACGTGAGAGAATTGAAAGAGAGAAGAATGAAAAAGAGAGACTTGAGAAAGAAAAATTTAGCAAAGAAGACGAAGATAAAGAAAAAACAAACAAACAAGATCTAGAAACGATGGAACAGAAAGAACAGGAATCTAAAGAATCAGTTGGAAATACCGATACAACAAAAGAAAGTCTAAAAACTGCAGCATCTAACTCTGAACCAGTCCCAGAAATCTTTACCGAACACATAAGTCATAAAATCAATCACGTTTCCACAAGGAATGATAACCATATAATTAAGAATGATGATGAATTTGAGGAAGAAGAGAATACGGGTTCAAATCAAAAATCGGCTCTTGAGAGGAATATCGATTTACAATTGCATAATACTAAACAACATGATCCATTCTCCCGTAATAAACTTAAATCTATATTAACAGAACCACATAAAACCCAGTCGGAGGCTGATATCCTTATTGAAGAGAATTTAGAGTCAGTAGTAGTTAATAATACACCTGATGAGGAGACTAATGAAATTAAGGATGAATTTGAGAATTTCAACGAAATTGATAGTGAACAGGAAACTGAAGAAGGTTCACCTGTAAAGATCAGAAGAGGTAAATTAATTAGAGGTGATAAAATGAATCTATCTCAAACCAAATTAGAAGAGAATTTAATGTTAGCTAATGATTCCGATTCAGAATTATCCGATATCGATGATGATATGAAAAGCATTGGCCTTTCAAGTAGTTTCCTACATGGGAATTCGTCTCCAAGAAAGGGTTCCGTATTAGGTCAAGAAAAGCAAGTATCTACTCACGAATTATTTCCTTCATCACCTATAAAAAAAACAGTGCAAGCAAAAGACAACACAAAAAATTCATATGTTGCAGTTTCAAAACATCCTAAGTCCAAGAAGGGTCTGTATAGAGATTCTGGTGGTAGAACCAAGCTTCAAATTGCATGTGATAAAGGTAAGATTGAACAGGTTAAGAAATTTTTAGAAGAAGGTGAAATAAATATAAATGACCAGGATAATGCAGGTAATACACCATTACACGAAGCTGCATTGAATGGTCATATTGATATTGTAAAATTATTAGTTAAAGAAGGTGCCAATATTAATGTGCAATCTTATGATATGTTCCAGGATACTCCGTTGATTGATGCATCAGCAAATGGTCATCTCGATGTTGTTTCATATTTATTGAAACATAATGCAGATCCTACAATTACTAACGCAAAGGGTATGACCGCGTACGAAGCCATCGAAGAGGATTCTGATTTGGACGAATCTGATAAAGAATTAGTTGATGATATAAAGAAGAAATTACGAGAATCAACAAAGATATGGAACGAGGAACATGATTCCGATATGAACAGAAATGCATTACAATCGTCAAGAGGTAGAAGAAGTACACCAGTGAGTGGACGTGATAATAGTAGCCGTTCTGGGACATCAAGTCGTCATGATTCATATGGGCCCTCAGGAACACATCGAAAAACTGGACATAATAGAAGTAGCTCAAATGATAGAGGTACAGTACAAAATGAACAAATTCCATTTTATTGGAATGATATTACTACTGCGAATGGGAAGAATAAATTACTACATGCCGCTAAGGATGGTAATCTTGCTTATGTTGGACAATATCTTGAAAATGGAGGACGTCCTGATTTTAAATCATTTTTTGAAGCTGTTAAATTTGGTCATTCTGAAATTACCAGTATATTTTTAGCATTTGGTGCTTCTATTAATGGTTGTGGTAAAGATGGTATTACTCCATTAATGGTTGCAGTTGGACGTGATCATTTAACCACTGTTAATTTATTATTAGAAGCAGGTGCAAATGTATTGGCAAAAGATAAATCTGGTTATAACGCATTGTATTATGCTAGAAATAGTATACTTGGATTAGATTCACCTGAGGAAATTAAATTGATTGAGCAAGCTACTAAGAACGCAGGTGGATCAATCGAAGTACAAGAGAGAGTATCACCAACGGCTCCACAAATTTCAAATGACACTACCAGCAATAGATCTACTGAACAAAGTACACCAGAACCTTTACATAATGAAACTGAAAAGATCCAAAGTACTAAAGTCAATAATAATAATGACGATGACAAAGAAGAAACAGAAGAAAAAGAAGAAGAAACAGAAGAAAAAGAAGAAGAAACAGAAGAAAAAGAAGAAGAAACAGAAGAAAAAGTAGAAGAAGAAGAAGAAAAAGAAGAAGAAGAAGAAGGAATCGAAGAAGAAGACGAGGATGAAGACGAGGATGTTATTATACCAATTAGTAGAAGTAGCACATCACCATTATCGTCTATTAACCAGAACTATTCAAGAAAGAGACGTACACCAGATCTTGAAAGTCATAGAACTCCAATATCTTCGGAGGGACCAGATATTCATAAAGAAGAGGAGGAACATGATATTCGACATGATGATAAACGTTTGAAACAAGATACATTTATTAGTGACAATGATAAGGACAATATCGCTGAAGTTGTCATAGTTAAGAAGATTCATGAAGAGAGTTATGAAGAGAGAGAACAACGATTGAGAGCAGAAGAAGAATATAGACAAAGAAAGATACGCAATAAAAAATTAAAAGAACAAGAAATGTTACATAAGATGCAAGAGGATGAAAGGAAACGTCATGAGGAGAAAATTAAACAGAGAGATGAGGAAGTTAAAAAATTAGAAGAAGCTAAAAAATTAGAAGAATTAGAAGTATTGAGACACCAACAAGAGGATAACTTAAAGATGAGATTGGATATTAGATCAAGGTATCCATTAGGTTTAAAGATAATTAGTCAGAAATTGAATGATGATCAAACTGATAACAATATGTCTAAATTTCTACCAATTTTAATGAGAGTTTTATCGAATGATAATGAGGTAAAAAGATATATGTTAGATTTACAATTGCAAATCTTAATCGGACAAGAGAAATATAATGAAATTATTTCCGAAATGAAAGATGAAGATAATTGTGTTATTCCAATTACCACCGAACATGAAAAAGAACCATTATGGAATATGACAAAATTTTTATTCTTATACGGTGGATCGTATGATAACAATACTAATGAACTTTATGAAGCTATACAAAAATTAGATCTTGAGACGAGATTAGAATTTGAGACCACAGAATATACTAAATTTGCACAGTTACCTATGAATTGGGTCTGTTTAGATAGTTTACTTTCTAACTATTCTGACTTAAACGAGACGATTACAAATCTCCCAATAACGCAAATTGAACTACCTAATAATAGTAATAATAATAATAGTAATAGTAGTAACCAAACTACTAGTGATCATCATGGAGATGGTACCATAACACCAACTGGGTATAACCGAACAATAACATATGGACAATGGCCAAACCAACTACCGATTAAATTGCAACGTCGTCATGTTGTAATTAATTTGTGTCATCATTATAAACGGAATGGTAGTTCCAGCGACCGTACACAACGACAACAGCCTGTGACAACAAATCTATGGGACTAAGAAATCATCGTACAAATAAGTAATATTTCTATTGCATCAAGTTACGCACAAAATCACGGGGCACCCCGCAGGACACCCTAAGTTCTACGGCACTATTATAGGCATTTATTTTATTTACTTTTATATACGGGTTTTCACAATATTCATAGTTTTACACGGCCTGGTCTGGGAAACAAGCCCTATGCAAACACTCCCGGCGAATTTTCTGATTTACTGGTACAGAGACTGCCGCACAGCCGGAATACTCCACGCTGATTGGCCGCGCCCTGTCACGGTTTCAACAACAGCAGAAAACAGAGCTGCTCAATACATTTTAGCAGCAATTAATTGTCTGACAAATCCGCAATTGCCGAAACGACATTAAACAGTTTTCAATTGGCGGTTTACGCAGAGTTAACAGAAAAGCGATTAAAAACTTTTTCTCCGGTCTCACTCAATGGGAAGAAGACAAGATAGGATAGGATAGGATAGGATGAAATATTGACTATTTGGATTGAATCCTTCCTGCTATATGGCATACACAGAATGTATTCATTTATATATATATAACAACAACAACAACATAACAGTTAGTTTAAATTATATATAAATTTTCTTTTTTGTTTCTTCAATTTACTTGAAAACTATTAACTGTACATTTTTTAATACATCCCCCTTAAGAAAAACCTATTTGAAATAGACGATCGTTTTTTTAAGAAGACTAATAAATCAAGAAATTACAAATTACATAAGACATAGATATTTTTTACACAATAATAATGTTACGCAATACCATCTGCAGAGCTAATATCACTCAATTATCAGCAAGAAGATTTGCTTCTATCCAAGCTATATCAAAGGCATCAATTACAGATTTAGAAAATAGATGGGAACATATGCCTGCAAATGAACAAGAATCTTTAGTAGCAAAATTAACACAACGTCAAACTCTCCCTTGGAAAGAATTAACAGATGCTGAAAAACAAGCTGCTTGGTATATTTCATATGGTTCTTGGGGTCCAAGAAGACCTGTTTTAGCTAAAGGTGAAGCATCCTATATTTTACAAGGTGTTTTATTAGGTTTAGCTATATCCATTGGTGCATTTGCTTGGATTAGACAATATGGTGGTGAAGATGTTAAATCAATGAATAAAGAATGGCAATTAAAATCTGATGAATATTTGAAATCTAAGAACGCTAATCCATGGGGTGGTTACTCTCAAGTTCAATCAAAATAATCATAAAAAAAGAAAAATCATACTTGATATTCTAAATACTACATTTCACCTTTTCTCAAATATTCTTTTTTCTTCTATTTTTACTCCCCCCTCTAAGCAATTCATTTTCTGATATAGATAGATGCAATGCATCGATAAGAAATCAGATATAATACTTTAATTTAAACTCTCTCTGTTTTATCATATATTGTAGTATGATCATCATCATCATCATAACTATTCTATAAACTAAAAATTTATTATATTTATATACATCTTTATATGTATGGTCTGGATGACTATTAATATTATTAACTATACAATCTTTTTGAAATCTCTCTCAGTTTTCTTTTTTGGCCTTGGTATATTCCGTCGGGTATAGGGTCAAACAGCAGGCAGGCTGCTCATCGCCTGAAAATTTTCAACCATATGTGAATCACATACATCGCAATCACAATTATAAATTATACAGAGACATACGCTATACAAATAGTTCTCATAGAGCGATAAGGACACCACATCCCGAATAATTTTCATAAATGAGTTTCTCTTTCGGTTTTACTAATGAAGATTTAGATATCGATCAATCTATTTCAAATAATAATGAGATCAATCAAAGTAACAACAACATATCAGTTGTCAATCCATTAGATGCACCAGAATTGAAAACCAATAATGTAATTCAACCTCAAATCGAATCCCTCCAAACTATCCTTTCAAATTTAAAAGATGTAAGAGTCTCATACGAATCCATTGATATACCGACTATATCACAATCTATCGGACAGCCAAAATTGTATCGTAGAGATTTATTTGATATGAAACATCAATTGATGTCCGAAGATGATCCTGTTACTACTTCAGGGGAAAATTCAAATGAATTAGATATTTTGATACATGAGGATTTAAGAAAAAATATTTATGAAGGTGGTTTAAAATCCTGGGAATGTTCGATTGATTTAGTAAGCTTATTAAATGAATCATTTCATTCCTCCAAAGAGTTATCTTTCGCTGAGACAAATTGTATAGTGGAGATCGGATGTGGGACTGCATTGCCGTCTGAATATATATTTCAACAATATTTGAAACAAGAAATTAATACAGGTCTAAATTTAATTTTAACTGATTATAATTCAAGTGCTTTAAGATTAGCAACAATTCCAAATTTAATCATTACTTGGATCAATACCTGTCTAAGTGAAGATCTATTACATAGTACCCAACCTGAAAATATTTCATTGAAATATAATGAAGAAATTATGTTTTCTGAAAAATTATTACACATGTTCGTAAAAGATATGAATCAAAGAAATATTAATATTCTATTGATCTCAGGTTCTTGGGGTCGTGATTTCACTAATTTATTACATCAGTTAATAAATACAACTATAAATTGTAAGAAATTATTAGTATTGACTTCTGAAACTATTTATCAACCAGATCATCTACCATTAATCTCAGAGACATTAATTGATTTGAAACAAAATACAAATTTTACTCAAGTCAATCAAATGATTGCAGCAAAGGATATTTATTTTGGTGTGGGTGGTAGCTTGATAGAATTTGAAAATTATTTAAGAAATAGACAAATCGATTTTACTACTCAAAAAATTAACGCAGGCTTGAAAAGATCTATTGTTATAGTATAATATATAAATGTCCACACACACCCACAAAATATACACACGTATATATATATAATGCATTATTAATAATTATATAAGACTTAATTAACAACTGTCGATCGTAGTTTCTCCAGGAAATCAATATATGAATCCGTATTACAGATTGGATCCTCAACCATACATTGCGTAATGATATTGGCGATATACTCGAACGATTTTGGATCCTTTACTAAACAGGTAATTTGATTAGAATTATTAATAGTACCAACAAATATATATAATGATTGATATTTCACAATCGTATCCTGTGTCTTCTCCCTAATCTTCTCAATAATGTCCCTCACTTTACAATTTAATGCTGACTCCATTATTTCTGGGAGCTCAGTCAACCCTTCTATAACTTCAGACGGGTCCCGAACTCCAAATAAGTCAAATAATAGATCCACATTAACATCTGCTCCGATCCATAATATTAATTCAGTAGAATTATCAATTAAGTAAACACCGTTAGTAGAACAATTTAGAATACTATCATTCATAGGTTGAACCGAATTTTGAATTCTTGTCATTTCATGTATTGGTAAAATCGTTGGATATATTAATTTCATCAAATTATCAATCGTAGTATATTTAATCCGATTTAAGAAATCCGCCCTTCTATCATCATTAGCATTCCATGAACAGAACCCCTCACTTTTTGTTAATCCCAAAACTAGAGTGGGCAATAATTGCATGGCCCTACTGACTTGGAATGTATCCCTTAGTTCTTTCCTTTTTTTAATATTTAATATCTCATTCGAATAAGACACCAAAGTCTTCACTAACATATCTATCAACTCCTTTTGGATAGTAACAGGTGGGGCAGCTGCCATTCGAACAGCAGCAATTTGTGCATAATATAATATTAAAGCTCTTTGATCAATTTTGTTGTATAATTCAGCGATATTGCTTGTAGTTGGTAATGGTAATGTCATAACGCGAACTCTTCTTTCACCGTTTGTCAGTGTCGAAATTACAGATACCTGGAAAAATACTTTGTCACTTACGAAATCTTCAGTTGATGTTATTGCAAACGTATATGATTGATCTCTAGAAATAATTGGACAATAATATATTCCTGGTGATCTTTCAAAAATGTTGCCATAAGAAGAAGTAACGCCTATATTATGTGATGCCTTAACCTCTACTATAGCATCCATAGAAACATCCATTGTAAGGGTACTATATAATTCAATTGAATATCTAACATCATCAAATTTATCATTTTGTAATTTAATATTTGGATAATAATGGGTTTTCCCTGAAGTAACATTTGTTAAGCAAGATAATGTTGCAATATCCAAATAATTGCTATTAGATGATAAAAATTGCTCAATTGAAATACCAGATTCTATACATTTTAATGCAAACTCTTTATAAAATATATCTTGGCAATCCATGGATATAGAACTTTTGTTCGATGTAGTTTTAGTAATATTATCCGTTGGGTTACCACCGGAGTATCCTCTATCCTTTAATTTACCTATGCCCAAATTTGGTAATGTTGCACCTATAATGAATATTTTACCTCCAGTTTCATTTAAAAGTAAATATGCACTTTCTAAAGCGGGACCCATTGCAAATAAAACATTTGATGTGTCTATAAATATGTTTTCAATGCTATTTAACAACGTTGTAATACTCCTCAAATGGGTATAAATTGGTACTCTTAATTGATCAGACGGAATCGGAAGAAATGGTTCATCAATATCGAAAATATCATACATTCTGAATGATGACTTCAAAGTTTTTTCTTCTATCTCATTATCTGAAAATAATTTAAAGTAGTGCAAACTGTTATTAACACATATAATTGATATGGTTGTTCCGTTGTCATAAGCTGGAATTCTATCCAATGTCTGACTCATGGTTTCTAATGTCTTTCGTAGCATCCCACACTTAATCGAATTATAGGAAACATCTATGATGAAAGTATAATTCAAAAATTTTCGTGGAGTGTTAACCATAGAATCATCCATAGCATAGTCTACAATGGAATAATTCACCTCAGGTCTATCTTTATACATTGTATTATTATTGACATCATCTGATTCCAGCTCAATATCGTCAGTATTATACAATATAGGTAAATTATTAGCCAATTTACAAAAATTACATCTCCATTGATTCGATTGCGGTGTAAATTTAACATATGGATTTAAATATGATCCACACCGTTTGCATGTTATTATCAGTTTATCATTACAAACAGGTATGGGATTCTTGTTGTCATATAAACTAGAGTACGGTTTTACATGAAGCGCAAATGATATATTACTTTTCTTCCACATAGCCTGTTTTGTCGGTACAGAAGTTATTGTTGTTCTCATGAATTCTGCTAATGGTACAGTTGAATCGTAATTGAACGTAGTATCACCGTACGGTAACTCTACTACGGGGGCTGGAACGTTAAGCGTCGATATTTCTGGTTTTTGCTCGTTTAAGAGATTCACCCTATTGGATGATAAATTTATATTTGATAAAGTGGTTGTAGAGTTCATAAATATACGAGACTGTTGACCGCCATCATTAATATACGGTTCACAAGGTGAAGGTGATACCTCTCCTAATGTTGAAAGTGACGCAGTAGATGAAGCAGCCGTCATTGATGGATAAAACGTATCTGGATTTACAACAGGGACATTATGAAGGTCATCTAATGATAATGTTGACAAATTTATTTGATTATGGAATTGTTGATGCCCTAGTGACATTCGCGTACCCGGACGTGAACCTGTAGGTTGTGCTAATGATGAACCCGAAAAGGTCTTTGTCATACCAAATGAAGGTGGTGGGGGCAATGTGATCCTACTTGGCGACTGAGAATCCATAGTAAGTAAATTTGCTGTAGATATGCTTTTCTGACTTACAGGCAATCTTCTCTTTGTAGGTGTAGATGACATGATGTGTACAATGTTAAAATGCTAATTGATAAATGTTACAGGTAGTTTGATATAATGCGTTAAATATTTGAGTGATTTGATTTGAACTCAGCAACCTTAAATTATGTGACACTGTTCAAAGGTAAAAGCTTAAAGGGACAACTCTAAGGTGACTTCTCCAATGTTATGGTAGTTGATATTTAGGAAGTCAAATATCCCAATGATAGTATATTATCGTTTCAATTTAGTTGTTTCAGTCTATATGCAGAGGGATCACTCGTGTTTGATCTTGTTTACGGATTATGAATTAGGAGATGCAAATAAATTTGAGCTGTTATTCTATTTTTATTAAAAAATGTGGCAATTATCGCAGATATCTCGCAGGTTACGGAACTATGTGCCTGAATGAACCAAGTGTCTTTACTACAATTGTTCTTCTGCCGCATTCGAACTGTAACATAGTTGTTGTTTCTTATTCTGGTTCCTATGTTCTTTACCACTTACACTGACTAAGAAATTCTTAAACGGCCCGCGCAAACGTCAAGGCCAAACAAATCACTGTGTGTTTCCCTTTTTCAACATCGAGACTTCGAATCGACTGAGATCGTTTAATTGAGAATACCGTTTCTATATATATAGGGAACATAAAGTAAAAGTTCGAGATAAGTTGGCAAAAATTAAGAATTGCAAGGAACAAATCGTATACCCATTTTCGATGTCTGAAAATATAAGTTTTTTTAATCTTAAGGCAAACGAGACTGTTGTCTCACCATGTTTAACAATACATGGTAAATGTAGTAAAAATGCTACAGGAGTTAAAAATATCCAAGTACAACATCCTCAGTTACCTCCGTTGACATTCCCAGTTAATGAAGCTTATTTTAAGGCTACAATTTTATTGAGCCCGGGTGAGAATAAGTTGACGTTTATCACTGACACCAATATATCTGAATCTATTACATGCTTCTATACTCCATTGACTCAGAACAAACCAATTCATCTGTGTCTAATTGTCGCTAAGGATTCTCCTTTAAAATTTGACTCACCAAAAAGCCAGATTGCTAAAGAAGGCGGTAATGACTTGAATTTAGCAATAAAGAAGTTACGGATAGCTGCTAGATTAATGCAGGCTTATACAAATGAACAGATGCTAAGGAACGGATTTGGCCATCGTGTTATGAACTTTGTGGAAGAATTTGTGTATGATACTCAATTCAAAAGTTTCAAAACTATGAGAAACACAGTTAAGATTCATGTCGTTAGATCGCAAAGATCTCTGAAAGAGATTAGAGATCCCAATGTTGCACAACAAAATAGTAAAGGTAACAATACCGGTGCATTATTTGGATGGGCCATGGATGCCTTGAGAGATTATGGTGGACCATTTGCTCCTCAAGAGCCTCCTGTTCAAGCTGCATGCATCTATTTAGATGGTCATTGGGATGGTAAACTTATCCTTGGTCATGCTGCCCTAGGTGGTGGTGATGATAATATTAAATTGGCAATTTTTGGTTCTCATGGTCTATATTCTTGGCCAACTTGTATGGAAGATATCGTTCCATATTTCTTAGATCCCACGAAATCCTCATTAAATGAAGTTGCAAATGATTGTAATGAATGTGGTTCTCATTGGGAATGTTTAACCGTGACATTAGGTGCGTTCATGCATGAAGTTGGTCACTCTCTGGGGTCTCCTCATGAAGAATCTGGTGTGATGTTAAGAGATTATACCAAATGGAACAGATCATTTTTAACACAAGAAGCCTTTTCAATTAGAACAAATTCCTACGGTGCTAAGCCACCAATTTTTCCTCCAGAAGAATGTACTTGGCATAGACTGGATTTATTAAGATTTTTGTTTCATCCTGCTTTCACAAGAGAATATGATTATTACGATAAATCATTCTACAGACCCTCTAAAAACGGTCAATTCTCAGTTCCAAAACCGGCAATGTATCTTTTAGGTAATGACTCGTGTAAATTTTCTTCTCAAACAGGAATCTATTGTATTGAAGTTGTTACTGAGGATTTGGCAAGAGGTCATTTTGAATACTTGCCAGTATCATTAGGTGGTCCAGGTCCACAGAGAAATGTGACGGTATCCCTAAGGGATTTGCAAGCGTTACTACCTCCAAATCATGTAAAATATAAGGATAATTTCAGTATTAGAGTTTTAGCTTGTAACTCACCAGATACCTACTTTGATAATTTCCCAAATATGTTAAGGACCTCTACGATATCAATGGACAAATATGGTTTCTCATCTAAAGTTAAAGGTATTAAATCTCAATTACTTGGTGGAGCCGATCGTGGTACAGATGTTGGTATCTTGGGTCTTGATATTACTAAGGTTATATCTGTTAGAGTATATCATGGCGGGGCCTTAGATGGTATCAGATTTATCTTACAGGATTCAAATATTGACTCGGACCCTAAGCCAGTAAAGAAAACACCAGTTGTGCCGCCTAGAACATACTTGGGTAAATTAACTAATTCATTCAAATCATCACCTGCTCCTGTACCTGCAGGACCATCTGGAAATAATAAGAGCGTCCTCTTTGGTAAACAGACAAATAATTTCACGGATGTTACTCTAGAACCTAATGAAATTATTACTGGATTTAATGTAAGATGTGGTGCTTGGATCGACGGTGTTCAGTTTATTACAAATCATGGCAGAATGACTGATATGTTTGGTAACAAAAATGGTGGTAGTTTAGCGGAATTGTTACCTCCACAAGGGCAACAAATCGTTGGTGTCTATGGGAGAGTAGGGCAATGGATAGATGCTATTGGTATTGTTTATGCCGAAGTTTAATTCAATTGATTCGTCATTTATTAATAATTAGAAAAGAAACACATATATATGATCTATAATGAAGTACACAATCGATATACAATGAAATAGAAAATTCAAGAAAAAACAACAATTTGTAAAACATTCGAAACAGATATTTACTGATTTCAAAAAATTTAACTTTGACTGTGACTCCTTTCCATCTTGACGGTATTTTTAATAATGCTATTAACCTCATCGCTGTTCTTATCTGTCTCTTGCTTTTTTGATAGATTACATTGTAACTTTGATAACTTGTCATTAAGTTCTTTTAACTCTAATGAATTATCATCATCGCGATGTTTTCTTATATAATCAGACCTTGAAAGTCCATTGGTATTATGAATACCATTGTTGTGTGCCTTTAGTAATGGATTATGTGTCTCACCATCATAGTCTTGTCTTAATAATGATGGATTGCTATTATTCATTTTGCCTCGCCCATTACGATAAGGACCAGCCGAATCTGTAGGACCACGATATAAACTGAAATGATTTAAGTTTTCTCTACTCGAGTGGGGATTCATTATATCATTATTCATTAGTAAGTTACTTGGGGCAGTTGTTGGAATACGATCTGATCCAATTGCAAGAGGTTCTCTGTCTAAATGTATACCTGAATCTGAAAAACTAACACTTGCTCTTCTCTTAGACAAGAAATCACTTCTGAATGCATCTGCAGTAGTTGGTGCAGTTGGAACGACTGAGTATTTCCTTTCTTTATGGACAAGACCAACTTCTTCCACAGTAGTTGTATTCAAGTCTGTCTCAGGAACTAGGTGGAATGTGTCCGTGCTAATATCATATTCGTATAAACTCCATGTTATTCCATATGGTTTGGTCTCCAAACAGTAAACACAGTGTAATGGAACATCTAAATTAGCGATAACATCTACGCTCAAATTCATATAGTAACCAAGTAGAGCTCTTGCAACCACTCTATGTGTGACAATCAGTGCACTATCATTAATTCTTTCCAATTCAGTAATTACAGGTCTTAATCTATTGATAACATCCATATAAGATTCTCCAGCAGTACCTGGGTAACGATAACGTAGCTTATCATGTTGCCTCTTCTCAAATTCATCGTTATGATATTTTTGTATCTCTGGATAAGTCATTCCCTCATAATCCCCCGCATTTAATTCGTCTAACATTTTCATTTCTTTCTTTGGATAATCTTCATCATTAAAATATTGCGCCGTCTCGATAGATCTTGTTCTCATACTTGTCCAGACAAAGAAATCATGTATTGGTGCACAATCATCCTTATTGGTAGCCATTTCTTGCACAATATCATCTTTACTTTCGACCTTCTTTTCAGATCTCATTTTCTCAAGTTGGATATTATAAAAAATGACACGTTGTTGATCAATAAACTTTGCCAATGCCTTAGCATATTTTAGACCACGAGGTGTTAATTTTGAATTCCCACCAATCTTACCTAGCATATTATCTTCACTTTCACCATTTCTTGTTATCCAAATTTGCCTCTCTGCTAAATTAAAGTTCAATAAGTAATAAACTGTCTGGGAAGCTAGAAACCCCTGAATATCGTATGCAATAATTTTCTTCCCTACATCTATCATTTTAATATATGGAATATCCTCATCATCTCCAATGGGTTCATAAGCTTTTAAATAATTTTTCAATCTATCCTTAAAATCTTTCAAGGATGACTCGGGATTCTTACCCTTATAATCTGGCCCAAATAATTTCAATTTAATATTATTCTCAACAACAGCGTGGTTAGTACACACAGATTCTAAAAACAGTACTTTCAAATGCTCGCTTCTCTTATGAATTCTTTCAAGTACCAATTTCCTACGAGCCTTCGTTGTATTTGTCGCATCAAAAATACCTACAGATCCTGGTCCTTCTGTTAAGTAATCTAAAAGTTCATCTAATGTATCTAAAGCCCACTTATCTCTTAGGTTATTAGAGTTACTATTATTTGGATCGAAGAAATTTGAATTCTGGTCTGACAAATTATGTTCCTTCGCAAATCTTCTTCTTGTGTTCCCAACATTAAATACCTGACAATAATACATTGAATAATTTAAATACCTTGATAATTTATTAGTGATAAATGATTTACCAGTAGCAGGTAAACCCACCATAACGATAATTAATTTTGAACCTAAATCTTCTATTGAAATTATACCATCTGGAGAAGTTTTAGACTTAGTTAACCCGGGTACATCAATAGTTGTAGGTCGTCTCTTTGAATACATTGGTTTATTTTCAATATCATTATTAGTTTTTTTATTATCAATGTCGCTACCTACTAAAGATTTATTTTGTAAGGTGTTACGCTGTGTTTCACTATCATATTCCAATTCTGTGTCCGAAGATAAATCTTTTAGTTCTGTACTACTTGATTTAGGTGAAGGCTTTCCCGATACATTAGGGGATGCCCAATTACTATTCACCGGAGTATCACTTAGGGGTCTAATCTTAAAGGATGGGATTCTCTTCATATTTACATCAGTAATATCTTGCTCTTCTTCACTAAGACGACGTTCAGGAGAATTAATTATAACATGCCTTGGTGCATCAATTAATAAATCAGCATCGATATCTGCCATGTCATCTGGAGAACGTGGCTCTTCTAGATCAGCTAATGGTGTTGAATCCTTAGGTTCGATATCTGAATCGTAGGGACTTTGACTAGCTGATGCATCCTTATAACTAATCTTCTTAAACATATTTGTTTAAGTTGTTCTATCTGTCGTTTAATTAAAGATGTGGAAGTTAAGGATTGTGATACGGTTCTACTTAAAAAAAATCTATATGATCTGTGATGCAAATACCTATGGATAATATTATGTTCTAGTTCACCAAGTTCCAGTTTCCACAATAACCCAACAATGAAAATAAAATAAGAATAAATAAAACAGTGATCTGTAGTAAAATAAAGCTTTACTATATTATGTTGTAACCGCAGACCTTTTTTGCTGTCACTACCACGTTTCTTCCTTTCAATATAAATGTTTTTCTTTTTAAATGAAAGAATTTTGTGTTAATTTAATATATTTATTTAAAAATAACCCCATTTAGTAATCCTCTACCAAATGCCCTTTATTTCCTTACGGTTTTACCTCCTTACAGAAACGGTAACGGAATACCAATAATGGTAATGCTTTTCCTTTTGTTTCCCCAGTTTTTCTGATTTCTATGTGAAATATATAGGGTACAGTAGGTCTTTTACAGATGACCTAATTTTTGTCTGTAACAACATGTAGGGTTCTGAATACTTTAGGGTTTCTAGCTAAGTTATTGACAATTTCCTGATTGGGACATAAAAAACAAAATCAACCAGTTTCCAAAAATATTTACAGAGGGAAACAGAGATGAAATTTTGACAAGACTAATAGGAAACGTGTAAGCTGTTGTTGAATCTGGTTTGTAACATCATAATTTAAGAAAAAGGGAGATACTTCATCATATTAAATTGCTTGATTCAGTTTTTTATTACTCGAGATTTCATGAATCCCACTCAAGTAAAGTAATTTTTGTGTCTCATTCAATTCTAATTATTGCAGATATCCTCGAGTCAGGAAGCAGAGAGATAATCCTAAACCTGAAAAGATTCAATTATACAAAAAAATTATAACGCCAATTTCAACTCAAATAAATATATACTTATTCTAAATGTCCTTCTTACAGAATTTTCATCTAAGTCCAGGACAAACTATACGTTCTACTAGAGGTTTCAAATGGAACACAGGCACTAACGGTCAACCACAAGATCCAAATCAACAAAATGGTCGCAGTTCTCCATTAGCTAATAAAGGTGATTATGATCCAAATTCTAATTTTATGACTACTCCAATTAAACAAAGAGGAGGGAATACAACTTCATTATTTAACGGGGGTCCATCCATCGATAATGAACCTCCACAACAACAAGTTACAGATTTCAATTACACTCCATCACATCAAAAACCTTTTATACAGCCTGTCTCTGGTACAACAGTAACTACACATCAGGATATTAAAGAAATTGTAGAGACAACCTTGGGTTCTGAAGGTGTGCTAAACCAAGCTGTTAAATTACCAAAAGGTGAGAATGAAAATGAATGGTTAGCAGTGCATGTTGTTGATTTTTATAACCAAATTAACATGTTGTATGGTACCATTACAGAATTTTGTTCACCTGAATCATGTCCACGAATGATTGCTACAAATGAATACGAATACTTATGGTCCTTTGAGAAAGGTAGATCTCCAGTATCCGTTAGTGCACCAAAATATGTTGAATGTCTAATGAGATGGTGTCAGGATCAATTTGATGACGAATTGATATTCCCAAGTAGAAAAGATGGTGTCTTCCCGGATAGATTCATTGATAAAATTATTATACCAATGTTAAGAAGATTATTCAGAGTCTATGCTCACATATATTGTCATCATTTCAATGAAATTTTGGAATTGAATCTACAAACAGTTTTAAATACAAGTTTTAGGCATTTCTGTTTATTCGCTCAAGAATTTAATCTGTTGCGCCCATCAGACTTTGGCCCATTATTAGAGTTAGTGACTGAATTAAGAGATAGGTGATCAAATGGCCCATAGCCTTAGAAAACATCGGTAGGAAAATTTTTATGTTATTTATGTTACACTTAAATATACTAATATATAATATGCATCTATTTCAATATATAAATATATTGTTACGTTATTTTATTCGTTTACACTAGTTACGATTATCTTGGAACCTTTCCCGTATCTTATTGATTACCATTCTGAGCCAAATATTCAGTTTCTGTTAATATCTCCATTTCCTTTAATGTTAAATTTTCTGTAATAGGTTCTGCAGTTTCTAGGTCAACATCTGATATACAATCGAAGTTAATTGTTCCTTCGTTTATACTGTCCAATTCTTTCTTCATTTGAATTGCTAAACTTCTTATTATAAATTCGTCACCATAACTAATAAACCATGAACATAAGTCGTCTAATAGAACCTTATTGTATACATAGTAGATATCGTGAAATCTGAAGCATTCATGAATGTCAAGTAAAGCTTTGATAACCAATCTTTTTCCTCCTCTAAGAATATAATACGTATTTGTCCAGGCTTTCTTAGATAATTGAAAATTTCTATGTAGAGGATATGATAATGATCTTTTTATACCGCAGTCTATAGCCAATCTTATAATATTGTCTTCTTCATTCTTATGCGCTGTGGATTCTGATACTTCCATAATTGACTTTTCATCTACTTGTTTTTCTAATTTTAATTGCTGATCCAAGAATGAGATTTGTGGTGTTAACTTCCCAATTGTCCAACTAGTCTCCGAGTTATGCACACCCTCGTTTTCAGTTTGCTCAAAATTATAACTGAACAACAATGATAATATCGTAATATAATTAGTCTTGACACATTTCTGATCAACTAAATATTCTTTCTTTGGTAAATTATTTTGCATTTGATGTTGCTCCTTTTCATTAAATTCAACAGGCATCGGATTTTCTTCATTAGGATTCTTCTTGTACCATTTTAAAAATTCTTTTGCCAATGGAGGAGTAAACTTCATTAATTCCTTGATACCATTAATCGCCATATCTTCTTCTGTACCATATTTTGCAGTCATATACTCAGAGATATAATATTCTGGATCAAATTTGAAATTTTCTTTATCCAATCTTTCTTTTACTCTATCATTCTCCTTCGTATGTTCTGGGTCATTTAGTTCATTAATATCGTTACCGTTGGATAATGATACACCGATGATATCAATATAGTTACTATCGAACCCATATTTGAAACCCAGTATATCCTTAGTAATTTCCGGTTGAACATTCTGCTCAATTTCCCAGTCAAATTGTTTACCAGTTCTTTCAATGTTTTCCAAATAGTTCTTATCTGTGCTACTGTTATTTGAATTTTCACCATCAATTTCTTGAATTAATGGACCTTTTGGAATACTGTTTGTTGCAGTAGCTGTATCACCTATTCTAGCTAACAATTTACTATGCAGATCTAAATCTTCAAACACTTCCCCCTTGTTCAATTTTGGAACTTTTAACATGATAGCTTCTTCACCAGGAATCAAAGAGGCCATTGATTTTTCAGTGATTGTTTTATCATCTGTACTATCCTCTATTTCAGGTTCTTCTTGTAAGGGATGATCGAAACGAAGACGTAAATAGTATGGCGATAGATGGAATATTAATACATTACCGGTAGCGTTCACTTCAATACTATCCGAGTTGAATCTTAAGGAAGTGATGTGGACTTTTACATATAGGTGGGAATTATCTTGTGTGATTTCAAATCTTGGAGTAATCATGATTGGAACAGTATGAATAATTTTTTTGTTTGAGTACCTATTCTGAATATATTAGATGGGGTGAATTTTATTAAACTAATAACATTATAAGGAAAGAATGAATTAGGTGAGTATGAAAATCCTTGAGATTAGATTTCAAATGATTGTGAATTGAAAAATTGAAAAAGTTTCATTAGGGAAGGCGATGAGTATCTTTTCTTTTTCTAGCGAAACACAATTTTTCATGTAGTTCATAAACGAAAGGCGTGGCACCGTTACTTAACTACGTATTTTCACTAACAGATCAGTTATATAGAATCTTCACTTCGACACAGTCCAAATGAATGAATATTGTATTTATCTTTTTCTTCTCCCTGGCAAGCTATTAACCTTTTGTATTGTAGCTCAGCTTGAAACAGTTGTGAGTATACCATTTAAATCTCTGTGAATAATTTATTGAGGTTACATAGCCGTAATATATATATATGTATATATGCACTTAAATATTTCGATCGAAAAGTTATCAAAAGGCAAGGAAGGACCTGTCATATTAATCCAACGAGGTTTTTTTCTTTGATAGCTATAGTCACAGTCTGAATTCCATTCAGTAATTTTTAAACAGGTCTTAGTAATTTAATAACAGTGTGAACTATGTCCATAGCAATTTATTATAGAATATACCATTGGTCTCATGCAGTAATTCTAACTTTGACGATTTCTGTACTTATATTCAATTTCTAAATGTTCTGGATAAGGGAATCCCCAAAAGCTCTATAAATAAGACGAAGTATGTATCACATTAAAAGATCATTGGTATGACTTATGAGATAGATCTTCTCTGTCAAAATGTTTCAATAATATTCTTAGAAATCATCCCGTTATTGGGTGTTATTTTCTACTAGGTGTTATTCACGACCGAAATCTCATTAAATGAAAGATATATTACGAATTCACTAAGTTCTATTTTTTACCACATCATTATAATATTTGATTAAAGATCATTATTTGAATCTTATATTACAGTTATTCTAATATTGATTAATATCAGTCTGCTTGAAAGTTTCTAGATACTTCTCTTCTTAGTAAAATAAAAAATATCAAAACATTCTTGAATAGTATATATATATCCTATTCAATACAACATCATCTTTAAATAAATTATAGCTGAGCCGGTATGCTTATCTTCTATTCTTCTTTCGACCAACACAATTTTTTACTGTTCGTCATTTTTTATTTTTCTTCACTTTTCTGGCTGTCACTCCTAAGAAGCTTTGACGTCTTCAAAATATTTGTTGCCAAAATTTACTTTTTTTTCCTTCCAAAATACGAACAAAATAAAACAATAAACTGCCACATATAAGAATAATGATATATTATATGTGCTAATAATAGTCAAAATTCCGGGCTAAATTTCCATACTAATGAATTATAGCCAGTACTTTCAATTTGAGAATAGTTAGGGTCAAAATTATCTCTCTCTGTTTATTTGGAAACTTTTCGTCGATTTTTGCGACGACTAATAATTTCCCTACTTCTCATTAAATGATTTAGAAGACGTTTAAGAATAATTTTAATAATATTATCATTATGATTAATGTTGTTTCATGAACAGATTATATGAATTTTATTAAATAATACAGTTGTAAATTAAGAAAACAAAAAAGCTAATGGAAGACCATTTATGGATATCTACTTTCCTTCCAATAGGGATTTTGTGAACCGTTAGGTGGATATTGTCCCATTTGATAATATTGTTCCTTCTCACCATTTTGAGCTTGTATCACATATGATCCAGGATAGTTGACGACCTCGTTATTTGCACTATTATTGTTAGCAGGTGCAATAATCACAGGATTACTCACATATTGTGGTAACATTTGTGGCTGCATTGGGGGTTGTACCATTACTATTTGACCATTAGGATTAACAGATACCCTATTACCGTCTTCTAATATCGCATACTGTGGACCCATTTGGCGTATTGGTATTTGATTTGGTTGTTGAACAGTTGTGGGTATCACTGATTGATGGATAATTTCTGGATTTTTATTAATGTATACAACCTGTCAAGGTGCTGGAATATGTCTTACTTGTTGGGTCGGAACCATTTGATTTCTAACATAAATGTTTGGATCATGATTAATAACGGGACCAACTTGTTGATATGTATTGGTAGGTACAGGTACAATATGTCGACCATATTGATTATTCACATTCTCTTTATTATACGGTTCATAAGCAGTTGAATTACCATATTGAACCGTATGATGATAAACAGGACTTGGAGCATTATCAAATTGTGTGGATATTGCATAAACCGGTTGACTAATGGCTCTTGAGATATTTTCGTGTGGGGTTTGATTTATCGGAACATTTGCAGCTGGCTCAATATTTAATACATTTGGTGTATGCTGTAATCGTTGCGGTTGATAAAGAGGCTCCCTCGTAACAGTATTATTTCCAGCAGCAGGCGAGCCATTTATTGAGTTGATTAAGTTGGTGATATGTGGTAGATGTAGTCTATTATTAACATCTGTTTTCTTTTGTTCATTATCCTGGTTATTGCTGCTAGGAAGCTGTTCCGCATTTTGTGAATATATCATTGGCTGTTGTGAATAAGCCCCATCATTAATATTTCGATATTGGATGTATGCCTGCCTATTTAAGTCTTGACCATTCAATGGAATTTGTGAGTTTTCCTTCTGTTTTTCATATTGATATGGATAGTGTTGGTTTAACAAATGATCACCATCTAGCAAAGCAGTTGGTGGTAGTTTTGGTAAAGAGCGAAGCTTCTTCTTAGTAATAGGGTCATAAACACTGTCATACGACGTATTACTATCAGTCACATTAATGTTCTCACCTTGGTTCTCTAGAAACCAATTAGCACAACGATCTGGAAAATCTGGGCCAAAGATTGGAACTAGAAAATACCTGATAGGGAAGCAGAACTTGATACAAAGAGATTTTGCAATTTCCATCGGGATCCATGTTCCTTGTATTTTAATATAACCGCCACGGATACGGTGAATCAATTGAGTCATGTCGAAACCATTAAAGAAACTAGCTGGAACATTTTTTTCCTTGATGAGATACTTTTTAAAAGTTTCAAACAGTTCATGTCTTAATGAACTAGGCAGCGAATTCCAGTGTAAATCAGTATATTTTGATTTAGATTGTGAAAACAGCTTATTAAATTCTTCTAATATATCAAATGCTGTTTCAGTCGATGCATTGTGAAGTTCTGTGTCAAGACCATTTGCCTGATTTTTGGTGTCTAATGAATTTGGGTGACCTCTCTTTTTCGAATTTGATATCTTACTATCTATATCAGTTGCAACATTAAAAATTGTATGAGACAAAACACTTTTGAATTCAGCAGCACATAGCTCCTGTAATACTTTATTATTGTTACAATCTTTACGCGGTATGGTGATTAGGCCCTTCATGACGTCTTGATATAGTCTCCATATACCAGTTAGAAACACATAGCCGCCTTCAAACGTCCATATAATACAATTGTTTGGATTTATAATTTTTTGGTTTTTTTCAGAATTATGATCTATCTTTTGTAATCTAAATTTTTGATTTTTCGTTAATGAGTAACTAATACCATCTGGTTTACTGTCTTTCAATGTTGAGATATCAGTTTCTACTAACTTCCTCAGATGTGAATCACGGTTGTCAGAGTTTTGTAATGATCTCTCGTCACTAGTTTCAGTCGAAATGCTTGCTGTATCCTTATCGTCACTATTTGTTTCAGAACCTGCTGATGAGGACTTCGATTCCTCTTCCATGCTATTGATAATTATGCCATCCAATACGTAAACATGTGGTTTATCTAGACATAAATTTTTTCTATAGATCTCTATTAGTAAGTCTGGAGACGGCGTGTCGCTGTTGGGGCTTATAGTTTCATCTTCTTCCGAAAACGACTGTCTTAGATTTGGAAATTGGTACTCAAAGCATTCTAATAGATGTTTGGATCTCCTATGTCCACCTGAATGTCTACCGTGTCTCTTAGAATGTTTTTGTTTCGTTTGATAAATTGGTGATATAAATTGTTCCGCTATACTTGTTCGGTAAGTTGTGTACTCTATGTTCAGATCAAGATCCTTCTCATCCAAAAGAGCGCAACTAAAGAAAGATCTTTGATAATCATCCAATGGACTATTTGTTAATTTGATAATGCTTGGATTTAGGTATGATACAGGAAATTCGACAGTTTCTTTGGGATCCCATCTGAAATTCTTGATATGGATTTTATCGGTAAATTCTTCATCATTACTTGTGGACGTAGTAATATTTCTATTCTGTGTTTTTTTGTCTTTATTCTTTATTTTGCCTTTAGCCTTAGCATTTTTTGTCATATTTTTATGTGAAGTATTGTTTTAAAGGGTTTCTTGCTTTGTCTGTAGTCGCTATTGTTTTCTTATATGTGTGTGATAGAATAAGTATGTTTCGATTAATTGATTTTGATAATTGTTTACTTATGCATTCGATTTACGATATGATTATAATTTGGTTACAACTTATTGTAATTGAAAGTTCTGGACAGTTTATTTGAAATCTTAAAGATATTTTTTGTTTCCAGATATGTTTCTATTTTCGAGATTTTTATCAAGTGTGACGATTGAGGATTGTTGGTAAAGATACTTTTTATTGTTGGTCACAATTAATTAACGGTGCTTCAGTAATACAATAATGTTGGGATATTTTTCAGTGAAAATTAAATAACTTTCTTCGAATGTAGAATAAAAATACGATTAATTATTGATGAATGATTTAAATTTTCAATATATATCTAGATTTGCAACACGACAGTATGTAGAGCGAGAAATAGTAGTAAAATTGAAAATTTTGAAACAGATACGAATATTATTCAATAGTTGTATATGGATTGGACTAAATGACTATGATTATGGATTATGCAATACCAAATATTGGTTATTAATTTTTAGTTTTAATGATTTGAATAACCTTATTAATGAAAAATGTGTTGTATCTAAAAAAAAAAAGGTTTCTATATGTTTTCAATGCTATGATTTCTGTGATAACTAATTCACGATATTTTAGAGACGAAATTGCAACGCTGGATAGTTTGCTTTTCTAATGCTGCTAGGAATATATTATTATTTTATTAAAAAGAAAACGATTAGGCCCTTTGTTCTAAATAGAAAGGTACTGAAGTATCCTAGGTTATTAAAACAAGTGGTATAAGTTGTGGCACATAAGGAGATATATATTTATATAATATGAATAAGATGAATTGATCAATTTTTCTTTTTCTTGTTATTGTTGATACAGTGCTTTTCTTTTTTCTGTGTTGTATTTTTTTCTTCATCCTCTTTAGAAATTTATAGAAGCTAGTAAAATTTAACTGAAAAGTATAATTTTATGCCAACTAGTAATCAGAATATTCCCGTAAGAGTGGATGATGTTAAGAACAACCATATATAATTGTGATGAATTCCCTAATGCATCAATTTCAATTTAAAATTCATACGCAATTATTTAGAAAAACAAAAAATGATCCTGCTGTACTCTCAGCTGATCATAGAGATTAAAATTAAACTGTAGAAGCATCAACAACACCCACTACAGCATAATAGGTATTTTGAATATAATGAAGATAGAATTTCATGTAGAATATTTCAACGGATTTGATGGGTGTGCAAAATGTGGTTATAAAGGTTAGTGCAAAAACGATATGCTCTTCCTTAACACTACTGCGCAGCACCGAAGGTAACAAAAATTTTGAAAACATCGAGAAGAACATAGTTTATTAAAGTATGTCTGCGGAAATTTCGAAGATTCCGAAGACAATAGTGGGTACTATTGTTTCTTAAGATCAGGGGAGTCCCACCAAATAAAGCAGGTACTACGACAAAATAATCAGAACTTTAATTTTACGCTATCTTTTCTTTGCACCAGATAATATAATCACATTAGAAAAGAAATAACTTTGCGTATCCGTGAAAATCTCAAGAAAAGATACCGTACGAAAAATATGTAAAACCTTATAGTTTATTTAAATGATCTGGTACATGATTACTCAGTACCGGAGGAGCTCATATTTTTGAATATCTTCTGAATGTTTTTGTGTATTTAGTATTATTGTCATGGGTTTGGCGATTCATTTTCGGAATAAACAACCAGCCCTCGCATTCCACACCGGTCGACCAAAACGTTTGCCACTAGACTAAACAATTTGTTGCGGATAAATATTATAAACCCTTTTTACTGATATACAAATTGAACTTCATGAAGCCAAGTTTCTGACTACACATAAAGGTTTCTTATATCCATAGAAAATAGAAAGGAACTATGACATGGCCACCAGACGTTCGAATTAATTCTGGTTATATATGTACAAATATATAAATATCTACTAACTTTAGAACTATTATATATTTGTTGAAGTTACATTACATTGTTAAGGGATCACGGGGATAATTTAGTTCTGGAGTTCTGATAATTCCTAGTAATATTTTTTGGTTAGTTCGAATATTAAGAACTTCATTACTATTGAAAGTATCACTTTTCAATTACCTAATCTTATTAGGTTAACATTGAATTAACCTAATTATTTAACATATACGACTAATTCATACATCTTTCTACAGCAATTAAGCGGGTTGAGTCATACTTTACGTTATATATGATTTCCATTTAACTACAATAAGCCCTTAATAAATATAGAGCAGATCCATACCAGACATTTTCAAGAAAATTGAAATAACTTGTACTTCCCATCTAATTTCGTGTCCTATTCTGTCTAACCTATTTCGAAAAAGTGTAGGGTTTTGACAAGTTTGAATCAGGACAAAATAAAAATGCGGAAAAAATGGTATAAACATTTGAAAGGAGTTAGAAGATGTGAACTCCTCTGGTACGGAGAATTACAGCAAAAGAGATGTTCCTTGAACAAAACAGGAAATCAGTATTCATTTTCACAATATCTTCTAAATTTTATGAAAAATTTTAGAAAATATACTAATAAGCTGAGACGATTAAACCTGAATATAGATAATAGAATTCAAATCGCATAATACAATAAATGAGAATAATAGTTGAAAATTGATAGTGATAGGGGACAAAATATCTTGGTAGGAATAAGGGAACCCCGCCATATGAACAGTTACGAAATTTACTGCATCCGTGCTTTTTTAATGTGCATATGGGAAATTTGTATCCTAGTAATCGACAGAATACAAGAAATGAGGGCCTTGTGTTGGTCTATTCTTAAGAACTATTAGATGAAACCTGATGATATCATTGTTTCCCCTTGTCCTCTAATCTCATAAGATCCCACATTTCCGAACTCCAATACGGATATTACTTAGTGAAAACAGGTAACAGAGCCGCGGATTTTTTTATTTCCTTTGTTTTTCCTGGCTTTCACATGTAATTCACATTTTCGGTACAAAGAATTTAGTGAGACTAAAATTCTTGTCTGCTAAAAAAGTGACAATCCAAAAGCCGCAAAAATAATTGCGGGACTTAAGAAATAGTGCAGCCAGTTTTCCATTCTCGGTTCATTGGATACTACTGTGTTTTTCTTGAATGTTAATCTAAAACTTTGATTTGTCTTTTTCCCTGGTTCAGTAATCTTATGTAACAAAAATAAAATCTGCCCTACCTTCAGATTTTCCAAGATGTGCAACATTGTGGTTTTTATTTATATTTCAAATTCTCTTTCCTACAAGAAGAATACCGGCAGGATGAGGTGAATTATTTTCTCAACTTAATTCCGCAAGACGTAAGAGAGGAGTCGCATCAATTTGTATTTTTGTGAAATACATAAAATACTTTAATAAACACCTGTAACTGGTGATCAGTTTCTGTTTGCTACTGATTTTCACTATAGTTTCTACTTAGTGTCAGAGTACCACACTTTAATTTAGTGATTATTCAGTTTAGATTTAACTTTCCTTCCTTCCTGCAGAGTGTTATGTTAATATTTTCTTCTGCGGACAATTTCACGGTATTCCTTCTAAAATGGAATTTCAAATAAGTTGTCTTGATTTTACGATTACATAACCATATGTTAATTTATTTATTCTATTACATAATTAAGTATCTCCTCTTTTGGAGTTGTTCAGATCACATCAAATTAAATAATATTATACCGAAACTGTCTATGTAGATATTACCAAAGAAAAGTTATTTGTGGTAACTGATCCAGAACACATTCTTTAATAGTTAGCGCCTATTGATTCGTAACTTCCTCAACCAATTTATTGTGTAGCGTCAATATTTCTAGCCCCACTATTCATTGATTAAGTTATATGTTTAAGGTTTCTATATTTTGTTTGTACGGAATTCTTAATGTTTTTCTGAAAAAAGTTCGCGAAAGAATAACAGTTGATAATAACTTTAATTCTGTTATGGAATTTGGAAAATCGTAAAACCATGGCTAGGGTTATCTTCCCTTTAGTTTATAACAAAACATATTATCTAAGTTTTATTGTTGATATAATTTTGCCGTATTATATTTCGGAGAAACAAGTCCTTGGCAATATGTTTCATTCAAATATAAAACATTGCGCAGACTAAACCTAATTTTTTATTCTCTAAACAAGAAAGAAGTAATCTCACTAGGATCGTTTGATAGAAGATTAAAAATTGGAATTGTAGAAACTATTTTTATTGTCTTGTTTTGTAGTAGCCCTATTTTCTTCTTTCTTTCGGTGCCGTATTTTAAATTGTGTCGCGACAAATTAAGTGGTTCAATTCCCAATGTTTTATCATTATCGCTTTCGTCAGAAAACGTTTTAAATAATAGATAAAATCTTTGTAATTAAAAATGATGTACCTAAAAAGACAATTACTTAACAAGCTCGCTACTTCCGTTTATTTTTTATATATTCAATAATACTAAGTTGTAATTGTTATATTGTGTTATGCACAATATTAAAACTCTGACCTAAAAATTATAATACGTTTGGCAGTGATAAACAAAATCATAGCATTATTCTTCCAGGTTTATAATTCTGAAATCAATAAAACTTTTATAAACTTAAACCAGAAGTAAATTATATAAATATTATTCGGGATTCTTATAAAACTGTACAATTTATGATGTTTTTTGAATGGGTCATGCACAATGGCACCGCAGAAATTCAAAATTCTATTATAACAATGGTCACAATTTTTTTAAAATATATAATAACATCTGAAATTAAGTAAATATTTAAAAAGGCAATTGGAAAATTATAAAAGAAAAAGAAATTTTACTTTTCTCATAATGTTCTTCGTTATTTTATACACCTTATAAGAGCGGCCTTAAATATTCAGTAGCGGCGGCCTGAAGCATCTTGCACTCCAAAAAGTTTAAAAAAACCTTAAATTACGAACGACCTAGAGAACAGTAAGTGCTAACTTGAAGCCAGACATGAAACATTTGGTAGTTGCAAAGGATGAAACTATGAATATGAGTTTGGGATCTTGAAGATGGTGAAAAAATATTGAACGAATTGTGGGAAAATCTGAAAAAAGTTATAGATTTTTTCCACTTCCAATTCGAAAGGAATGATAAATTCTAGAACAGTTTATATTTTTCCAGTCGTATAAATTATATTATAAGCGTAGTAGATTATTAAATATAGCATAATGAAGCTAATATTGATGAATATTTGTCTTTTATTCCATTACGGACAGACATAACATTTGAAGACTATAGAGTCGTAATGATTTCTTAAGAAATATCAGGCGGTAGTTTAAATAAAATAAAACTGAGAGTATGTATTATGTAAACCACAGAAATTTTTGTTTCCAAACATCATCAGTAATATATTGATGTTAGTATCATGTTTTGATAAAAGAAACCTTTTATATTTATTTTCTGATTGCCCAATTTTACCTATTGGTCACTACAAACGTAGTAATAACTTATAATTCCAATGGTAAACAAAAGGGAATACACGACAAGAAAATATATAAACAATTTTGTGGGAATATAATCCCAGTAGTATGCATCTTTCATGATTCTAAATAAGTGTTATAAACAATAGACCGAATGTATACAACGGTATTAAAAGAAGAGACAACCGTTTTGATATTTTGGACCTCATTATAAGATTTCTTTACAATAGTATTAATGTCAAACTCTGTATTTTTCTATTAAGGAGTAGAGTTATAAGTGAAAATAATAAAATAAGGCTTACGTCAATAATACCAGAGGAAATTATCCAAACTTAATTTCAAAATATATCGGTAACTGTTTGATATCTTACTAATAATTATATCCATTTAAGAAAGTTCCTAACTGTTTCGACTCTATTGTTGAACAAGGTTCTATTCAACTATTGGTTGAATTTGAAAAATATATAATTCCATAATTGGTTCCATCTTTGAAAGTTAACCTGTTTGTTCTTGTTGTTATTGTTTTTTATAATTTCTGTTGTCTGGACGGTGACTTTAGAATATAGTAATGTTTCAAGAGGTGAAATATTTGTCAAATATGCTTGAAAACTATGAATAATCTCCCAATTTCGCAGTAATAATTCCAGAATTATCTTCTGAAAATCAAATGTTTTAATTTTTATCACGGCGCACATGAACAATCAGTCGTTAGTATATTAAAAAACCATACAATATGAATTTCACAGATAAGTATTCTGGAAACTGCAAACAAAAGATTATGAGAACAATTGTGAGTGATAATTTTTCAAGCAACTTGAATTTGGGATTTGCCTACAGCTGTTACATAATAGAAAAATGTCAGATTATAAAAAATTGTACATTTCAATTATATGAAGTTTTGTTGACTTCTTTTAATAAATTGCTGTAGAAACAGTAAATGATCAAGAAATTAACCGATATCTAAGTTGCACTTTCAAAAGAACGGATTCAGTCCTCTTCAATTTCTTATTGAGAATTTCTTCAAAGTTTCCAATAATAATTACTTAAAATAGCTTGAATGGATTCTTATGAATTCTATTTATTGAAAATAAACTTTTTCTGATGACAAAGGACGATTCTAATATTGTTGAGCTACGCCTCTATCTTGGAACTCATGCAACCTTGTAATTTAAATACAATTTTCCAGAGCCAAGAAAACAGAGAAAAAAAGAGATTCTACCAAAGAAAGCTCGTACAAATTTAGGTAATGAAAATATTCCACGATGTTATAACTTTTGGGATTCCGCGGGTTTATGAGTATACTTTACTTTGAGGTGAACAATTGATAGCTAATATAATCATTGCTAGAGTAGTAAATAGGAAAATAATTGCGATGATTAATATTTAAAGAGGACAATATGAAATCATTTGCGAGAAAATTAAGAGAACTTGGTCAACACAATAAAAGTAGGTTTTTCTTTTATCTTTCAATGACATTTAGTTAAAAAAAGAGACTTTCATTATATGAGATTTCCACATTTTAATGTTTCTTTAGTGTAGACATGCATGAATATATATTAATGGTAATTTAGGGGTTTAGTAACAAAATGCAAATGGATAGACAGGGGTTCTTGAGAAAAGTTGCGTCATTGTAATTCAATTGTATATGTCGAATGACTTTTCTACGATATATGAGGACCATAAACTTTTCAAAAATCTTTGAGTTATTACTAGGTTGCATGTTTCAAGAATGTTATAATGGCATTCCGGTGAGTACAGCATGACACAGAATTCATTTAACATTTCGACTGAAAAAGAGGATATTGTACACGCTTGTTATTATCGAATAGGGTTCTGTGATAGCATGCAAATAATATGTTCACATTTTTGAAGGTCCGATTCAACGGTCCAATATGAGATATATGAAGACAGACAGGAATAAAATAAATAATCTGCAAGTTAAGTGATTCCTTTCGAAAGATATTGTGAAAAATTTCCTATAAGACATTACTGGAAGGCTTCTTTTATAACTGGTTAGACAAATATGTTTGTGACATCTGGTTCTGATTTTGGGTTTTAATACATAATGAGATGTATAGATATTCTTCGTATTTAATTTCGGAAGAACTAACTAATTTATAAATTATGTACAATCTACGCGTGTCTATATATATCAAAACTTGTAAAATTAGGTTTAATCCTCAAAAATTTGAACTTCCTTTTCAAACACTTTTAGATAATCCTGTTCTATCAGAATTCTAACACACGATATACATTTATGTTTGTTAAAAGTAGGTAACGTATTTTTTACCTTCTGTTTCTTATCTCAATATTTCTATATTATACATTTTTGGAAAATTCAGCCCAGTACAGATTTTGTATAGGAGCCCTCAAAATATTACTTGGAAATTTTCACTGAACGTTCAAAATATTTCGGAAACGAAAGTTGCTGAGCCACATAATCCAAATATGTATAGTATAAGACATTCATATGAGTACATGAATATATGAAATAAGTGGCACACGTTGGAGGTATAGTAGAATATTGTGAGTGACTATTATGAACGAATAAGCTTATATGATTACATCTGGATACACAGTTCGAAAATATAAATAATAAAGAAAACAACCCAATCTTTAATATATAATGACAGATGTTTGAAAAACAAAATATGTATAATAAATAATTCCCTCTGAAATAAAGTACAAAGAATTTTCTGTATATAACTCAGTATAATAATTAACATTTAAAATGTATCAAACTAATACTAATGATAATGCTCGACCTGTTAGAAACGAGGGTTTATATCAAAAATGCTTTCGTGTATATCAATTTTGGAATTCTTTTTACGTCATTTATATTATTGATATCATATTTCATGTCGTTAAAATATTTTTGTGATGAGCACCAATTTAACATTTTTTAAATATAGCATATATTTGAAAAAAGAAAAAAAGAAATTTTAATTTTTGTTTAACAATATATGTATATTCCGGAAAATGGACGGTTACCATCAATATTTTAAATATATATATATATATATATATATATTCATTTATCTCTTACCAACCCCCCATTCCATTTCATGTCAAGTAAAATTCGACAAAAACGTAATTTATCTTGACTTTTTATGAATATTGATTATAAAAATGACTTTATCATATATAGTATAGTTCAAAATGTTTCTGTAGTCATCACATTTACAGTGTTACATATATTTTGTAACACAATAAAAAATATATATAACAGTTTATAATATTAGAAGTTGGTTCAATTTACGCCTTAAAAATTTTGTTCCGTGAAAAATATGTGACACATTTGACAATAAATGAAATAAATACATAAAACTAAAAAGAAGAAAAAATGATTTGAATTTAAATGCGAATAATGTTGGAATATGTTTTAAAAAGGTTCAATATTTAAATATAAATATGTATAAAATAATATAAAATTTAACAAAAGTTGGGAATTTTTTTATAAGTGTTTGAATTGGTTCGATAAATATACATTTCCCATCCCAGTTTCTTTTGTTTATGAGAGTAAATGGAATGTTAATTTTTGACAATAAAATAATTGACAATATGATGTAGGAGGGATAATTGATGCGAATGAATGAGAAAGTTTCTCTTAGAATTTTCTATAATAATGAAGATAAGCGTTATTGTTCAACTTTAGTTAATTTCAACCTTTTCTAATAGACCACTGTCTAAGTTATAAATTAAACCATGAATTCTTAAACCTCTTTCTTGAATAGCTATCTTAATAAAATCCTTTTGTGCGATCTTTTGTGCTTGTTTTCTAACATTTCTGAATGCTAATTCTTTACCCTTTTGTGTGATACTAACATTTTTGTTTAAATTAAAATCAATATCTTCATCACGTAGTTGTTCAATATCATCTAAATATGAATATAAATGAGAACAATGACCATCTTTAAGACCATTTCTTCTATTTAATAAACATGTATTAATACCACCACAATCAGTATGACCACAAATAACAATTTGTTTAACATTCAGAACATTAACAGCATATTCTAAAGCAGATTGTGCAGATAAGTCATTTTCAAGAACAATATTTGCAATTGTCTTAAATGTAAATACTTCACCTGCTGCATAGCCTAAGCAACTTTCATTATAACGAGCATCTGAACAACCGAAAAATAATGTATGTGGTGTATGATTAGTTGTAGCAAATGGTGTAAACATTGATGGATTACTTGTCTTCATTGAACTTGCCCATTCTTTATTTGCCACTAATAAATTAGAGGAAGAGTATGAAGGTTCAATTGTAGTTAAAATATCGGTACCCATTGTGTAAGTTTGTAATTGTGTACGTGTTTTGTGTTTTATGTTTGTTGTATATATATATATATAGATTTCTTTTAATATATAATATTAATAAATAAAAAACATAAATCTGTAAATTCAAAATATTCAAAATATGATCGTATTTATAACAGATTGACAAAAATATCAAATCTTTATAAACATATAATGCTATCTTACTAAAAGGGATTACATGCTTGAGGAGTCATCATAAATTTAAGCCTAAAAGGATAAGATAAACTTACGCATGATACAATTATTGCTTCATCATCAGTAATTATGATGCAATTACAGTTTCACAACAGTAGGAAATGGGTAATTTTTCATTATACAGTTATGTAATACAATGGCAATAATAATAAGAACCACATACTTCTCTTTAACCATCAATGAATGGCAGTCCATCATCGGTAATTTATTAACGGGGAAATTGTAATCCACTTTTTTTTCTTTGTCTCTCTTTTGGTCTGAGACAAAAAGAATTTATTCCGATATATGAAAAAAGAAGGGACTCAGGTAATGCAATTCCTCACACCGGGATTTGAGTGTCGGAAAAGCAAGAAATATAGTCCGTGGCGTAGTATTGACATCATCATCGCTTGCCCACGCCTTCTGAAATTCCTTTTTTTCTGCGGTGCAGAAAAAAAGGAAAAGTGGGTTAAAAAATTGGTGTGGGTTTATGAGGAGCGACAAAGGATGAGATGGGCAAATACTATTTGGTCAGAGGAGTTGTCGTTCAAATTTTATATGGCATCAGTATTACGTCAATACAATTTTAAGTGTAGATTATGCGTCTCATAAAGGTTAACTATCATGCAAGATATAGATTTCGGTAACAAATATCCGTACAAATCCAATCGAAGGAGTTTTGCGACACAAGAAATTCAGCGCAGTTGCTGAAGCATATGAAGATGGTGAATCATTTTCTTGTATTTCTTTTCTTTATTGCCCAGATAATCAATTACCACTGTAATAAAATAGAAAGCAGATCATAGAAATTGAAAATATTTGTTCGAGAAATTAAAACTTGATACACGTTGACGGAACAATTTCTGTCGGACAATAATGTCCATTCGGGATTGATGAATGGTGATATCATGTTACATTAAACCCACACAAAAACAAACAAACTTTGAAATGTTTAATATTACTGTGAATTCTTTAAATGTGACGCTATGATGCAATAATTAAGTCAGAGTTCAAGAAAATTCAATGTGACAGAATTAGTTTTGTCACATGCGATCTGTCCCATTGCATCAATATGAATTATATCTTAAAAAACTGTAACAGATCTTAAACGCTAAATAAATATTATCTTGGTATGTATAGGTCGATATCTATCTCGTTGTGAATTTATTAATGTCTTGGTATTTTCGGACATAGATCTTCTTTTCTAATTTTTTACTTACCCATTCTCCAGTTTAGCGCTCTCTATTCTGGCTTTTCGACATATGAAAATACTAAAAGTATATTGCATTTACTGATACAATTTATTATTATTATTTGACGTAATTGAATATATGCGACGTCATATTTACAGTGTGTATATAATATTAACCTGAACAAAAACAAAAGAAGTGTTGAATGACATATATCAATGTAAGATATCTCAATTGGTGGAGGAATTTTACTACAGAATTGTGATAAATTTAATATTAAGATAGATGGAAAAACCTTCAATATATGAATATATTCTTATTATGATGTATCAACATTCTTCAAAAAATCGACTATTATACTGTTACCAAAGATTACAATAATGTTATTAATTACTTATCTTGTTGAATATTACTAATCTTCTTCCTGCTCGATAATTTAATTCCTTATCCTACTTTTATAACGGAACATCTAAACCTACTCTATTTGCTGTAGCTTTAATCTTTTCTTGTTGTGTGTATTTATTACTTAAATCATATAATTCCATTAATTCATCATATTCCCTTTGATTAATTAAGAAATTTGTCGCATCCTTCCATGATTCAATGATACGATCTAACGATTCATTTGAGGATTCAATTAAATCGCTTTGAAATAATTGTTTAAATGGTGAACTATCCTTTAAAAATAATAAAGATCTATCACTTGATGGATCATAATTTTTCAAAACTTTAATTTTTTGATTTAATACATTCAATTGTAAAATTAATTTTTTCTGTTCATTTAAAGAATTCTTTGTAAATTGTTGTTTTCTCACAATTTGCATTCTTTCATATGTCATTATTGATATTTTCCTCTTGTTATCATTTTGTAATTGCTGAATTCTACCGCGACGTTCTGACTTTAATAACGATTTAATGAAGTTTTTATAAGTATGAAGTTTTAAACTAGACATGGTCAAACAGATAGGATACTGGTTTTGATACTACCTAATACGCTCTTTAATGATACACACTACACCGTAAGTAAAACTTTCGATTGTTAACTATTTATATTTTTTCCATTTCCTTAAATTAAGGATGCGTGTTTTAAATGAATACACACTAAACTTAAACAGATACAAATTTTGTAAAAGCCATTCGAGAAAAATTTAAAAAATTATTAACCCTAACAAGGCCTAGTGACCTACTTAGGGTACACAATCATGACAATCCAGCCCTAATTTGTTTTTCCTGTATTTTATTTTTCTTCTTTTACCGTTGACACAATTTCGTTTCTAATGAGGTTTGCCACGAATACCGATTTCTCGGTAGCAAACATGACGCTATTTCAAGAAATAATCGTCAACAACGGCATAACTCTGTCTATTTACCTGCAAGACAGAATTGAAAAACGAAAAATAAAACGGTTTCCCGATTTTTCGGTCATTCAGTTCTGCGTAAACTAATTAAATTAACCAATAAGAGTACAACGCGGCAAAAGAGAAAACAATATTTGAAAATATTAAAAATTTCCCCCCGCTCTTCTCTCTCGTCGAATAAGAATCAAGATAAATTTTCTTGCGCTGGAAACTGTTTCTGTTAAGCTATAGTTGGTTAGTTAGACAAAAGAGCATAATTGTGACAAAATTATTGGTGCGTTCTCCGCATCTATCTTAGTGAGTAACATGTTGCTTAGTACCTTCCCTCCCTAAATACGTACAATAACAAAGTACAATTTAATAATTGTGATCATCGTAATCATCCTCATCAGGATATTTACTTATTATTACCTTACACAAGGGACGATTCTGTTTAAACAAGGACAATATTCAAAATTTAGAATGTCCTCATTTTTTATACAATGTTTGATTCCAACAATCTGGCGTTATTCTTTAATTGTTTATATATATAGACATGATATATATTTTCTTCTTGATAGTCATCTTAATTATATCCCCTTCTTCTCAACATTCATTAGGTACTTTTATTTCTTCTTCTTCTATCCCTCTATATCTATAAGGTAACAACAACATACAGTACTATAATATACAAATATGCTAAAAAGTGTCATAAGTAAAAGAACTCTAGCCACAGCAGCTCAAACAATAACTCCAAAAGAATATGGTGGTCGTTTTACAGTTACTTTAATTCCAGGTGATGGTGTAGGTAAAGAAATTACAAATTCTGTTGTTTCCATATTTGATTCTGAAAAGATTCCAATTGACTGGGAAACTGTCGATATTTCAGGTAACGATGCAGCTGACAAAGTTAATGCAGCCGTTGAATCATTAAAGAGAAACAAAATTGGTTTAAAGGGTATCTTACATACAAGTGCCGCTGATCAAGCTGGTCATGGTTCATTTAATGTTGCTTTAAGAAAAAAATTAGATATTTATGCCAATGTTGCACATTTCAAATCCTTAGAGGGTGTTAAAACCAGAATACCCAACGTTGATATCGTTGTCATTAGAGAAAATACTGAAGGTGAATTTTCTGGCTTAGAACATGAATCCGTTGAAGGTGTAGTTGAATCCTTGAAAATCGTTACCAAACCAAAGAGTGAAAGAATCGCTAGATTTGCATTCGATTACGCAAAGAAAAATAATAGAAAACATGTTACTGCTATCCATAAGGCTAACATTATGAAATTAGGTGATGGTTTATTTAGAAATACTGTTGCTGAAATCGGTGCTAATGAATATAAGGATATTGAACAATCTGCAATGATTGTCGATAATGCTTCTATGCAATGTGTAGCTAAACCACATCAATTTGATGTTATGGTCACTCCTTCAATGTATGGTACGATCTTAGGTAACATCGGTGCAGGTTTAATAGGTGGTCCAGGTTTAGTAGCTGGTGCTAACTTTGGTAGAGAATATGCAGTTTTCGAACCTGGTTCCAGACATGTTGGTCTAGATATTCAAGGCCAAAATGTTGCCAATCCAACTGCAATGATCTTATCTGCTACTCTAATGTTAAACCACTTAGGTCTAAACGATAAAGCTGATAAGATCTCAAAGGCTGTCCATCAAGTCATTGCTGAAGGTAAGACCACTACTAGAGATATTGGTGGTAACGCTTCAACAACTGAATTTACTCAAGCTGTCATTGACAAATTAGCAACTTTATAGGAGAAAATAAAATTAGTTTTATAGTAAAATAAATACAACATTAAAATAGAAATCAATATTAAATAATAATGAAAATAAAAAAATACAACACATCTGTAATATAGTTAATTAATCAAGTTTTTTTTGCTATTGTATAGTGATTTACCTATTCAGTCCAAACTTCTGTTACCATTTGTCGCGCGGATGAATGGCGGGAACTAAATTATATAGAATGGGATTTGATAGGTGATAGAAAAATCAAGGTTCCTTTAAATACACACATGTTAAATGTTATATTTGTAATGGAAGCTATTCTGATCAATAAGTGAAAAAAAGTTATAGGATAGCTATAAGATACATATATTTATATAAAATCAAAAATTCAATTTATATTTCAGGAGCACAATAAGGTATGGAGAAGGAGAATACAACAAATAAGGAGAATCCAGGATTTAAATATTTTGAATGCTTTATGAGTCTGAATGAATCATCATTCAAAATCCCTTATTCATTATTAAATGCAAACTTCAAACAATATGAGTTATACCTCCATCAAGAAACTTCAAAATTGAAACAAAAACTTTCTTTAATTAATGATTTAATATCGGCTGGCACGTTGGATGATGAGGAGAATGCGCTTTCAGAGTTGAATGATATGATTAAAAATGTTAACACATTTGAGAAACAGTTAAATCACAAAACTAATAAGGAATGGAATTTATTGATGAGAATCAAGAAGAGAGCAAAATTTTATAGTGAAATGAATATCAATTATGAAAAGAATGATTTTAAGGGGATCAATGAGTGGTATCAAAAATATACAAACTTGTTAATTGCAGACTATTTAATACGAAATTGCACATTGGAACAACAACATGAAGTTGAAAAGGAAATAGGCGATCCAGATCTATGCAATCCTGGCATTATATTTTTGAAACAGAAGCATATGGAACATTTAATTGATACGGATGTGTTGACTGAAGCGAATGAAATTAGTATATCCCTTACAAGTGAACATAATTTGAAACCATTAATGGAGTGGATCGAATCTAATAAACAACGATTGGTACGAAGGAAATCCCATTTGGAATTTAAAGCAAATTTTCAAAAATACATTGAATTGTTACTGAATTTTGATCTTGGTGGAGCAATTCACTGCCTACAGACATGTCTATTTAAATATATTGGGAACCATTTTGACGAAGTCACAGGAGCATGCGGGTTATTAGTCTATATTGAGAGATGTATTGAACAAACGACGTTCCAATCAAGATTCAACACCCCTGATAGTTCTTCGGAGGATATCAACTGTACTAATCCGAAACAAGATTCGAAATCAGGAACCTATTTTAATAACGACGATGATGTATACAGGTATTTTTTCCATTGTTCAGCTCCTAATAGCGAAATTAATATAATAGATCCAACAGAAACTACTTCGGTTACAAATATACAACATTTATTCAATGCAAAGAATCTTGAAAAATATACTAATTTATTAGATCAAAGTAGTTGGTCAAATTTAAGCGATTTGTTCTTAGATGAATATTATTCTATATATAATATTCCGAAGAATGATCCACTGTTAATATATATTTCACTAGGTGTATCTGCATTGAAAACGAAAGAATGCTTACATGATCGTCCACAGATCGATACACATTATGATGTCTTAGATCATTATTCATCGGATGATAAGTTTGAGAACCCATGTCCTGTTTGTTCGAAATATTTCGCGCCATTATCGGAAGATTTGCCGTATGCGCATCATACAGAATCAAAATTGTTTGACAATCCTGTAATGTTGCCCAGCGGTAACGTCTTTGATTCTTCAAGGTTGAAACTGTTAGCGGACACATTGAAAGAGAAGGGTATTGTTAAGTTGAAAATTGGTGAAATTATTGATCCCATCGAAAAGACGGTATTTAGTGAATCAGATTTCATCACAATGTATCCAACTTGAAATAAGCATATAACCCTGTACATATATTAGTGTTTATACATGTTTTTTAATATTCAGACAAATATATGTTGAAGGTAGAATGCAATGATTTTATTCATATTTATATATATTCTATAAATTTTTTAGACTATTCCTCATCGCTATCATCCTTGTTATTGGATCTATTATTTCTCTTACGTTCAAATTTCTTAAACATATAAGTTCTTGCTTCTCTTTCATGTGCAGGTTTAGTTGTGTTCTGTTCACTATTAGTTCTCTTATGATGATATTGTGGATAATTTTCCCAGTTAAATTTATTTGATGTATCTAACATTAAACCATTTTCTTTAGCTAAAGCTTTTATTTGCCAAGAATCATATGGTTCACCAGCAAATACAGACAATAAGATCTTACCATAACCTTCTGAGGTAATACCATCGCTGGTACCAATCTTTGAGGATCTATCCAAATTATAACCTTGAGTATGATTGGACTTATTACCTTTAATATGGGAATTAACTAAATTGAATAGCTGTTTACAACTATCAAAGTAACCAAATATTAATTCTTGATGATCTCTAATATTTCTATCTTGATCCTTAATCCCTTTACCAGTATGTGGAAAATTAAACATAATATTATTTAAATATTTAAACCTCCATTCATTACCCATAATTTTGGTCCATGGAGTATGTTTTGAAATTTTCATTGATCGTATTAATTTAGTTGCATCTGTATGAAATAAAATTTTAACACCTTCCTCAATTAAAAAATCATAATTTTCTTGAAATGTATGCGGATATTTCAAATTTAATTCTGTTACAGATGCGTCATAACTTGTAGCTATCAAATTCTCAGGTTTCATATAACCTTGTTCCACAATTGATCTAGCGAAAGAAAAATCACCTTCACCAATCAATAATAAAGTTTCATTAGACTTGAATGGAACTATGGAGCCCTCACGTTTCTTTTGTAACTTGGCTTGAGCTAACGTTTTCTTAGATTTATGTTCTTTTTGTCTTTCTTGATTTAATTGTTTCTTTCTTTGTTGTTGAATTAAATTGTCTTGTTGTTTATGGTTAGCTAATGCAGCTTTTAGACCCTTGGAGGCAGTTTTCCCCTTTAATTTTCTAGCCATACTGTATGTCGAGGTTATTGTATTGGTTTCAACAATCAATAATCAATATGGTTTAGGTTGTATTACAATTGTGTATCATTTTTATACATATGACTACAATTAGTGATGCTCACCTCATCGGATAAAGTTTCAATCATTAAACTATTACCTAGAAAATTTTTCATTTTTTGAAAGTTTGACGGATCGCTCCATTCCCGCGGACAAAAGAGGAAAAAAATAAAGTCTAGATTTCAACGCCGTTTCCTCAGGTTGTCACTAAATGCGCTTAATGCCAGTAATTACAAATATGTATCAATAAAAAAGTTAACGTAAAATATTCAAAAGGTAAACACAGTATTACGAACGGCTATGATATCACACGTTGTAGGATCCTACCTGGATTCTGTAAATTACAATTGTCCTGACATCTTTGAGATGTTTGTTTTCAATACTTCATATAATTACTGAGATGAATGGACTTGTAGTCTGCCACAGAACGACTTCTCATCGCACTTAATTTACAAAGGACTAGTTGACGTTGTTTTGATTCACTTTACTATGGTACCTTACACCATTGTAGCGAACCAAGCAACGTTCATACAATTCTTTAATACATTATTACATTCTATCCTCATCAAACAACGGAAGTAACTAAGTAAATTTAATATGTAACTATGCGGGAGTGGGTACATCAAGTCCCATGTTCGTACTGCAGTTTCTTGGCACACGAGACTAAGTTACAGATCGTGGCCGGTCTCTTTTATTATCTGCTAGGGCCGTATCTGTGTTGTTGTACCTCAATTATATTTATTTATATTACGCGCCCTGTCATTTTGAAGAAGGAGCGAAATTTCGAAAAATTCACCACTTTTGGAAAAAGAAACTGAGGGAAACGAAAACCGAAAAAGTTATTGAACAACAACAACAACAAAATAGTTCACTAGGATATAAAAAATGATTAATATAGAAGAAAACAGCCTAACTTATAGCAAGAGTAAGATATCAGCAGTTATTCTTCACACGGAACACTCCGATTACTTCACGGTTTCTTTTTCATTATTTTAGAGAGGCATACTAGACTTATTTATACTCATCTATTTTGTTTTATAAGAAGTGGCTGAATCATAGGCAAGAATAACAATTTTTATTTTTATCCCGAAATGAATGAATCAGATATGGATAAAAATGTACCTGATCCATCTGGGACAATATTGACTACAACGAAAGCGTATTCACGAAGAATGGATGATGAAATTACTATTAAACCAGGTGATAAGATTCAAGTTATTACTAATGATGCAGAATTTAATGATGGTTGGTATATTGGAAGAAATTTAGCAACCAATAATGAAGGTTTATTCCCAAGATTATTTACTGAAAGATATATTGAACCAACAATGGAAGCTAGATCTCCTGAACGTCATGAAAGAGTCGTCTCTGTTAAGAATACAATGAAGGATATTGATAACGCTTTAGCCGCATTGAGAAATAGTTCTTTAGATATGTTATCAGTAGAGCCAACTCATTCTTATAGTGCATCTGATTTAAACAGTTATGATATGGATGATAATGATAGTAACTCCCTTTTCACACCGGGACTTGAAATCGAAGACAATGAGAAATCATTAACAGCTAATATAGACACCGGCATAGCGACGAAAACTTTTAATGGTAATATGAATGATATTCCTAATTGGACACCATCTGAAGTATCTGAATATTTCCATTCAAAAGGATTTGAACCACAAGTCTCGTCAAGGTTCGAAGCTCATGGAATCAATGGGAAACGCTTATTAGAATTACAATTATCACATTTAAAGAAAATTGAAATCGATTCATTTGGTGCAAGGTTCGAAATATTTAAAATAATAGATACATTAAGAATACCAATGATAAGACCAACAACTCCAAAGAATCCAATAGCGTCAATAACAACTCCAAAACCTAGTGGATTGGCTATGACATCAGAGACAACAGGTGTATTTGAATCACCTGGTAAAGCTCCAAAACCTCCTTCATACCCAAGTCCAGTACAACCACGAATGTCACCTGCATTAAATGGTATGAACTCAATGATGGCTTCTTCCCCAACTTTAAGACATGCATCTCAAGATTATTTCAAATATCCACCAATATCTGAGGAAGACAGGAAATCTAATGGAGATAATGATTCAGCGAATTTCAATTTCCCAAGATCCAGATCACCAGTATCATCTCCTCAACATTTAAGATCAAATTCAAATTCTTCATATCATAGCTATAGTAATGGTAATACAGTACACGGTAGAAGAGATTTATCTCCATATATGAGTAAATCTAACGGTACTATGGTAAATAATAACGGAAATGATAATGCAGATGGAACCCATACAGTTCAACTACGTCAAAAATCACATAGGAAAACTGAGTCTGGTGGATCATTCGTTGATTTATTCAATAGAATCTCAATGCTGTCCACAAATGAGGATGATTTGAATGGAGATAGCACACTAACAAATGCATACCAACCATCTGGCCATTCAACCAGGCCATCTTCGGCTATTTATTCAACTTCTCATTCAAGAAATGTTTCTGCATCTAAGAACCATCATCATAGTACAAGTACTAGCAATAATCATCCTAGAACACCATCTACATCTAATTTCTCACATGATCATTCAAGATCACCATCAAAGAGTAATGCTGCAATGTTTGCGGCTAATGCACATTCCCGTACTCCGTCTGGTGTTAATAGTAACTACACTTCAAGACACTCAAGTACACTACAAGGAGCAAATCATAAAGATACACATCTAAGAACACCTTCAACTACATATCATAATAATATCGACAGACATAGCCACGTAAGAACTCCATCAGTCACAAATTATAAAGGTTCACATTCGAGATCTGCTTCAGGAGTCAAATCACATGTCAGACATATATCTCAAGGTAATTCTGAATTAAAGAAAAGTAGAAGATCATCCCTATTATCATTTCTGTCACCAAGCAAGAAAGATGATAATTATGATTTGACTAAATTCGATACTTATTCTAACGAAAGAGATAGCTTCACTCCAAGTAACAGAAGAACATCACATTCTCGTAGGAGTTCAGCTGCTGTCAATTCAGTAAGACATCAAAGTTTATCTAATGAGGATGCAGCAAATACCACAAATGGAACAATTGTTTCTAGCGCTAGTAAGCCTAAACAACCACTACAGAAACGAACCACCGCGGAAAGTACAAAATCTAAAGGTAAATTTGGTTTACAAACATCTGCTAAGAAACAAACATCAGCATTCCAAGAAGGTATTCGTACCATCTCAGTAGATAACGCTATTAAAAATGCAGATTGTTCAGGTTGGATGAGTAAGAAAGGTAGTGGTAAGATGGGTGTATGGAAAACAAGATTTTTTACACTACATCATAATCGACTATCATATTTCTCAAACACAAATGATGGTAAAGAAAGAGGTTTGATTGATATTACTGGCCATAAAGTTGTCTCTATTCAGAATGAGGATACGTCAATTTCCATATATGCAGCAAGTATAGGTCGTGGGAAATATTTCTTCAAATTAGTACCACCACAGCCAGGATTCAAAAAAGGTTTAACGTTTACACAACCTCGTGTTCATTATTTTGCTGTTGACTCAAAAGAGGATATGAGAAAATGGGTTGCTGCGTTAATTAAAGCGAACATTGAATTAGATGATTCTACTCCAATTGTTTGTTCTTATAATATGCCAACCGTATCCTTGAGTAAGGCACAAACTATGTTAAAAGATGCTAAGGAAGAAATGAGTAGAAGAGATGAAGATCGCGCATTACATGAAGCTGACGAGGATGAAATGATGTGGGAAGAACAAAATAAGAAGAATGTGATGCAAGCTGCAGGGTTTATATGATTGCAATATGAACAGATACAAATACAAATACAAATACACATAACATTTACATAATTTTTAATAGTCGTTTATAAATATTAATAGCATATCAATACTGCATATACCATCAAATATGGTATTAGAAAACATGTATTTTCAGCGTTAAATTACTTTAAAAGTCTGTGTTTATGGTTATATACTGTCATATTTATTCTAATTATTAATCTTTTATATATTATAGTCGAAGAATTTACTCCTGCATATGACAACTTTCTAATGCGTCAATGACAAATTGATTTCCCTTTGGATCCAAATGTAAAGCAATCGTATATTCCCTAATTGCATCCCTTTTTCTACCTAAAGCTTGCAAAATTTTTCCCAACATGAAATGTAAATTTGGATTCTCGGAGTCTAATTTAATCAATTCCTCAAATTGTCCCAAGGCGACACTATATCTATTCATTGTAAATAAAAGTTCTGCACGTCTATATTTGGCCAATACAGATTTCGGTCCCAATTTACACGCCATTTCATAATATTTCAAAGCCATTTCATTATGATATAATTTTTCCAATTCAGTACCACAACAACAAATTAATACAACATTTACAGGATTGATCATTCTTGCCTTTTCAAAATAAAGTAATGCTTCTTCAAACTTTCCAAGTTGTGATGCGCAACTACCTAAACCATAATAAGCGTTATAATGTTGAGGGTCACATGCTAGAGCTTTCCTATAATACGTCTTTGCAATATCAAATGATTCATTATTGGCATATTCATGGCCTAATAAAGTATAAGCGTATGCAAAACGAGGGTCTAAACGCGTTGATTTCTCCAACGCTTTAATAGATTGATCGTGATCTTTTTGGAGAGAAAAATAATTACCTAGTACACACCAGGTTTCTGGTGTATTCGGATACATTTCCAATAATTCAGATGACAAGTTGGAAAGTTTAACTTTATCCTCTAAGTGCCATAATAATGTGGAGAATATTTCAAGGTCCTTTAATCTTGTTGGTTGAAGACGTCTCAAAGTTGTGAAATAACTTAGGGACATATCATAATTAACAATTTCAAAATGCAATTTACCCAATTGAGCTTGACACCACGGCATATTGTTCAGGATATGTGAAGGCAATTGTTTATTCATTATTCTGATAGCGTTATACGAATTATACTGCGAGGATGTCTTTAAAACTTTTGCAAATATGTAGAATAACATTTGAAATTCTTTTGTTATTTGTGTTTCACTATCATATGCCTTATTGGTTACAGTACCTGGTGCGTTGAACGTCGTTATATTAGCATGGTTGATATTACTACCTGTTATACCTTGTCCTGAAAATACTCTCTTGGCAGTGTTCGCAATATTTTGGGAAGTAAAACTAGATTTATGTCTTGGTGTCTTAAATGTTGTTCTCTGTGTTTCATTACCTAATTTAGTAGGCGGAGTAGTCAATATTTTATTCTTTATTATTGTTGGAATGGATCCAAATGTAGTATTATCAGTGTTTTTTGTAGGTAATGTTCCTCCTGCATTGGGATCTAATATACTGGATATATTGCTGTTGATATTTCTCTTTGACGATCTCGTTTGTCTCTGTTGAGTTGCAATATCAGAATTAGTTTCATTTATCGAATTAGTTGAAAACAAAGGAGTTGGTTGCCTACTCGTGTTATAGTCGTTTACTCTTATTGATCCGGATTGAATATCTTGTGGTGTGACATCGATAATATCTTTGTTATGCTTAAATTTGTTACTATTCGACCTAAATGGTGACAGTGTATTATACAATAATGATCTCGTAGAATCACGATTCTTATTCTTATCATCCGTAGAATGTCTGCTCGATATGGTATTATTTCCACTATTATTATTATTATTATTATTGTTATTATTATTCAGCTGTCTATTTAAGTCCTTTCTTAGGACACCATTTGTTGAGATTGTGGGGTCTACAGAGTTCCCTTGATTATCCATCTTATACAATTTTTTCAAATCAATTATAATTTTCATATCACTTAATGAAATCAAAGTTTGCCATAGATACGGATCTTTATTAATTGCTTCTAAATAATGATTCACACTTGATTTCAAATTATCTGTAACTTTATATAAGTCACCGATTAAAGAATGTATCGTTGCTAAATTTGGCATAAATATAAATGTCTCCTGATCTTTTATTTCATTCTTAATGAAATTATCTAAATGAATCACAAGATATAAACATGCATTTTCTTCATTCGTTCTTAATTTCAGAGAACATCTAGCGAAAACGTATGCTGTTACAATATGAACACTCTTATACTTTTCTGAAATTTCTGATGCTAATTTATAATCCCCATTTAAAAATAGTGATAATGAATATAAATAAATTGACTGAATTCTGTTCAATGAATTTATTGGTAATCCCAAACATTCTGAATAATATAATTCAGCTAAAAATATTGCAGTTTCATAATTTAACTGTGTAATAGCATTTATTATATGTGATTTCATATCTTGTTGTAAATCTACCGATGATATATAATCTGGATCATAATAATTTGTTTGAATAGCATTGTTTGATTTATTATTTGTGTTTGTCGTTTGATTTAATCTTGCTGTCTCCTGGGAGAGTATATCTGATACTCTTTTACCTGATGTCTCCGTGTTATGCTGATCAATATCTAACGGGAACAGCATTCTTCTATGCTATAATATCTGTGTGACTCGATTAATAACTTGTTGGAAACAAAAAATTTCAAAAGTTATTGGCGGAACTTTTAAAATTTATGAAATAATACACTTTTTATAACTGCCCTTTATAAGTTATGTTCAAAAAACCGATATCCTTATATAAAATTTAGTATATTTTAATGTTTGTTTTAACAGAACTGTAACAATCTTTAACCACTTCAGTTCATTTATTTGTTGTTTCATCCGTATCTCAAAAAAGAAAACAACAACACTTATTACGAAGACTATGGAAGCTAATAAAACCCAAACAAGTAAAAGGAAACTGTTTCGCTGCGTAATGTGGAATAGGCCCGTCAACAATATTTTCTGTTACAATACAGCTGAAAAACATTAACGCACACAAAAAAATTACTGACGGCGACGACGCGAGACGGCGCGAGATAAGAAAAATAAAAGGACAAAATTATGAAAATGCAATCAAAAGTTCGTTTTTTAGTTGAGAAGTGTACGTAAAAAAATTTGATAATATTTCTTGAAAGGAGTTTATTTTAATAGATGTAGAAGCTTAAAAGTTCCGTTTTCATCGCATTCATATATCATATCTACGATATTTCAATAATACTTATTTGTTTAATCTTAAATTATTCTGTGTTTTTCGTTGGTTCGAACCCCGGATTTAATTTATTATATTCCTATCAGCTTCACAACACGAAATTTTTTGAAATATTTAAATTATTCTTGATTTGAAATTTCTTCCATTCTACGATATGTTCTCTGTTTGAAATAAATTTTCTATCAATTTAACGCGTCGTTTTCCTAATTCAGACATCAAAAGAAAATTGCAACGAAATATAATTTAATTATTTTTTCCTCTTTAACACCCGAAGCAAAAACCAAAGAAAAAAAAGACGCTCAATCAATTTCAATTTGTTAGATTACTTTGTTGGGCGTTAATTACTATTCTATTGCAACTGGGTTCAATTTCTGAAAGAGACGTCGTCGATTTTTGAAATTTATCATAATTTCATAAAATTCATTGAAAATATTGCAATTGATGAATTTTAATAACTGTAATCGATATATGAATTAGCATTAACATTCACCCTCGATATTGCTTGATCTGACCAAATTGACAATATTAATTGCATCAATTCTACATTTTCAATTGCTAACATTAAATTACTCTGCTATCATAATTACAATAGGAAACATATTTTTGCTCACTTTCATATATTAAAACATTACGAAATTAATTTTCGTCACATTCATCTGCATTTATTTCTTTATTCAATTACAACATATTTGACATATTATTAAGCAATTATGCCGTTTAATCCCATGATGGTAGATCCATCTAATGAAGCCAACAGCAATGAACCAAATATGATGTTGAATTCGCAATTACCTACAATAACAACGACCAAACCAGATGATATGCATCATAATAATTCAATGAATAACAATATAATACCGAATAATAATAGTAATGTGAATACAATGAATCAATTACAACCTCCACATCCAGATATGAGAGGTCCAATTATAGAAATTGCCACTTATGCAGAGACTGATGTCTTTGAGTGCTATATCCGTGGTATTGAATCACATATAGTAATGAGAAAAGTCAAAGATGATTGGGTTAATTTAACGCAAATGTTTAAAATTGGTAATTTCTCAAAGAATCAAAGAACGAAAATTTTAGAGAAGGAATCAAGTCAAATTCAACATGAAAAGATTCAAGGTGGATATGGTAGATTTCAAGGGACTTGGGTTCCTTTAGATAAAGCTAAAATTATAGCGGCAAAATATAATATTATTGATCCTGTAGTTACTACAATAATAAATTTTATTCCTGATCCAAATAATTTACCTAGAAAAAGAACTAAAAATAGTGTGTTGAGAAAGACTTCCCCAGGTAAAAGAATTTCATCTCCATCAAGTTATAAGATAACACCGAAAAGAAGACCTCAATATGAAAATAATGGTCAATTTATTAATAGTGGTCCTGATACTTCAAATTTGTCAAATTATAAAAAAATGAAAAAGACGCATAAGAATCATAATACAACAGGTGCAAATCCAAGTCCTTTACAAGGTGTAGCATTTCAGACTCCCCAACAATCTTATCTTTCACAACATTCGGTAAATACGATGAATGATGACAATTATGGTAATACCGAAAATTCTGCATTAATTGGTACTAATTCGTTTGGAGTCACGGTAAGTGGAAATTCAACAATATCACATATAAGTTCAAATGAGACCCCTCAAACTAATGGTTATTCAGCATCTCAAAAACCATTACAATTTTATCCTGTTCCTACAAACGTACGTTCTTATGAACATGGAAGTAATGGTAATAATAGTCATCAACAGCAACAGCAACAATTTAAACAAGATATTCAAAATCATGGACGTGGTAAAAACGGTTCGAAATATAAATCCCAGCAGCAAGATTCTTACTTACAGTTCGTCCCAGATGGCCCAAATGCAAGTAATGGAAGTCACACGGATAATAATAACGATTATATGACGGAACATTATAATCAACCGCGTGTTACGTCAAATGGAAGTCAACAATCAAGGCAACAGACTAGCAAAAATGGTAATAGAAACCAAAAAGGATCATTACAACAACAACAGCAACAGCACCAATTTCAGGATAATATGATGATGAATCAAAACGTAATAACCCAACCTCAGCAGCCTTCATTAAGTTCGGAAGATTATAAGAATTTAATTTTGCAGACACTATCTTCAGAGGTTAATCCCAATGATGAGTCCTACTCATTACCTGCCGAATTATTCTATCCACCACAGAATTTTAATATCGATTTTCTCGTAGATGATCAAGGTCACACTTCTTTACACTGGGCGGCAGCAATGGCTAATATTCCATTAATTCGTCTTTTATTAAGCACAAATGCTAATGCATTACATTGTAACTCTAAGGGGTTTAACGCCATCACAAAAGCATTATTTTATAATAATAACTATAAAAGTAATTCATTCCATCATTTGTTGTCCACATTGAAGATATGTTTAATCTCTCCAGATCAAAATGGAAGATTACCATTGCATTATTTAGTTGAACTAAGTGTCAACAAATCTAAGGACCCGGCTATTATTAATTCATACACAGAGACACTGTTACAAATATTAAGTACTGAAAATTATTCTTTATTAGAAATGACTTTAAATTGTCAGGATAGTTTTGGAAATACACCGTTACATTTAGCTGCATTAAATTTAAACATATCGTTATTTAATAAGTTGTGTTTACTTGGTGCATCCACTAGTATTCTTAATATTGATAAACATTCTCCGGTTGATATCTTATCTAGTTTTAACTTAATAATTCCATCTCATTCAAAGGCAAACCCTAACGGGGACAATGAGTTATCTGGAGATTCCCAACCACATGAACATGAGCAAAAGTTATTGAAATCGCCAAACATGAAGAAACCTAAAAAGAAACTAACGAAAAAGAAAACTACATCGCAAAAGAAAAATGATTCAAAAGAAAATGAACCGTTACAGATTCCTCCAACAACGGATTTGAAACCACATTTAACAGAAGATCCAACTAGTACATCATTGAACATGATCAGTGTAGAAGACATTTCATCCGTTGACATATTTGCTAATCCGACAGTTCCTGTAACATCAACAATAACTAAGAATTATAATAAACAGAATTTAATGAGTCCACAAGGTGTATTGACACCATCGAAGATACCGATAATCAATTCTCCATTCCCAATGCAACATCCAGATACGATGGACAATACTCATAATGAGCACGGTTCTCCAGGTCAAAGTCCATTGAGAAGACACAATAATAAAATTAGAAAATCTGCATTTCTGGCATCTCCTCATTTTGCGTCATTAAATGAAAATTCAAGACATTTCGTTAATTTAGTGTCTGAAGATGCGATATCACGTCAAACTCAGTCTAAACTAAATGAAATAGCTAATTTGACAGGTGTCAGAAAGATGGTATTCGATTTAAATAAGATGGTTAGTAAAATGACTAATAATATTGAAGAAGAAATGAGTACGATTATTAGTGATACATCATATATTGAACATGAGATTGAGTTTATCAATGATAGAATGCGTTCCATAAAAGAACAATCTAAGGATATTTGCAATGATATGAATATTACTGATGTTAACAATGTGGGTACCTTACTTGAAGATCAAATTCAAACTAATGCAAATCATCAAACACAACTGGAGAAGACGATGGAACGTAGTCAGGCTCTGAAGATTGCAAAGATAATGCATGAAGAAGAAGAAGATAGTGGTGAGACAAAGGGAGATTCTGATGAAAATAATTCTCAACAATTAAAATTAGCAGCAATGCTATCGTTGTTGCAATTACAGAGACAAATGAAAATGAATAAGATTCAACAGAAGACAAGTGGTTTATCTACTAGTGATAAGGTAGTCAAATATGGTAGATTAATGGGTATGGGATTTGAAAATTTAGAATCCAAACTGGATCAAATTGAAAAGGACCTAGAAATTGAAGTTTAATTCAACTAACAAAACATATACAGAATTTTATACATTTTATAAATACAGATAGATTCCTTTAAGCATAGTTATAGCATAACAGTATAATAATAATTGCGCCGTACATAAATTAATTACAGAACGGAAATAAGTATAGTAAATCATCTTAGTTTATCGCATATTCATTTTCCTTTCTCTAACGGGAAATCCTAGAAGGCAAAAGAACGCAAGAAAACTCAAGTAGAAGGAGGAAAAGCACAGAAAAGAGACGGGATAGTTCCGCTATTATAAGAGAAAGATTACTTATATAAGCAACAATTACGATTTCCCGAACATTCTTAAGGGAATAAATAACTAAATTATTAATCCAAGTACTCGATAATAGTGTAGATCTCGTAATTATGTCAGGATCGGAAACAAAGGATTCTAAGATTTCATCAGAATCTGCAGCTGTTACTAAACAAGAGAAACCTGAATTTGTTAGACCCCCATTAACATTAGGTACTGATATTATCAATGGTATCAAATATGTCCTTTTCAATCCACACGCTAATTTGATTATCATGCCAATCTTACTGTTATTAGAATCCATGGCATTGAAAATTATTATTGGCAATGTTCCATATACGGAAATTGATTATAAGGCTTACATGGAACAAATCGATATGATATATGATGGGGAATATAATTATGATAATATCGAAGGCGGCACTGGTCCATTGGTATATCCAGCAGGTCATGTTGTCATTTTCAAGATAATGCATTGGTTAACTGAAGGTATGGATCATATTGAAAGAGGCCAAACTGCGTATAGATATTTGTATCTATTAACACTATTTCATCAATTTATGATATTTTATAAACTAGATATTGCTCCATGGTGTGTTGTCTTATCCTGTTTTTCAAAGAGACTTCATTCGATTTATGTATTACGATTATTTAATGATTGTTTTACTACATTTTTCATGATGTGTACATTTTTAGGATTGATTCGTGGTAGTAGTATAAAGAGTAATAACATTATGAAATTTTCTATTGTTACTCTAGTGTCTTTAACTTATAGTTTTGCCATTAGTATCAAGATGAATGCTTTGTTGTATTTACCAGGGGTTGCCATCTCATTATATTTAATTAGTGATGGTACATTAATGATCTGTTTATATTCAGTATTAATGATGATTGGTATGCAAATTTGGGTAGGATGGGCCTTCTTATTTAGATACCCATGGCAATACCTAAACGGTGCGTTCAATTTCAAAAGACAATTTATGTTTCGATGGAGTATCAATTGGCAATTTATTGGTGAAGATGGCTTTACCAGTTTATTATTTCAAAGAAGTTTGTTAATATCGTCTATTATAATGATTGTATTCGTTATTATAATGAAATATCCAAATATTTTCTATGATGTTCGTAGATCAATTATTCATCCATTTTCAGGTGTCGTGAAAGGAAATGGAAATTTACTTGATATAATATCATTTTTATTCATTATCAGTAATTTTATTGGTATAATTTTTTCAAGATCATTACATTATCAATTTTTAACATGGTATCATTGGACATTACCAATATTAATTAGTTGGTCTCGATTACCTATTTGGATAGGTCCAATATGGTACGTTATTCATGAATATTGTTGGAATTCATATCCTCCAAATTCAAATGCAAGCATTACATTAATTATTTTAAACAGTAGTTTACTAATTTTAGTTCTAGTTAATAAATTAACAAAAATTGTTATTAATGATGCTGTACCTTCTGATAAGAAAAACAATTAATAACGGTAGAAATATATGAGCTAAAAAATAATTATATGTATATATTGGTAAAACAATAGCAAAGGAAAAAAAAGTAAAATACAATGAAGAAGTCAATACGCGCTCTAAAGTTTCTCATGCCAGGAACACGAGACTGCAGGCAAACATATAATGCAGTTGTATTATTATATAATTATCTACAAGTATTATGACATACGACAACATTCTCCCTCTCATATATATATTTATGAAAGTTAACAATAGTCGATTATTCTAAATATGAGAAAAATAAATTACCTAATCAAAATATCACTAGTCAATCCATTTGAACTTTTTGTAAATCAATGGGTAAACTAGTGGTCGGAAGTTCTCCCTTTACATCCGATTGACAAAAAATTGACAGCAGGCAAATAAATAAAACATACTTGTAACTTCCTGTATAGCTGTCTGTCGCTTATGTATACTTTTCTCGTTGTGAAAGGGTGCTGTTGGCTACCGTCGTCTTAGCGGAACGCGACTCTTACACACACAGAGAGATTTACGTATTATATAAGAAATGTCCTGAGGGAAAGGAGACATTTGAGTCGTGCGTTTATTTTAGTGGGGATGTGTAATGGAAAATTGGAAATCAAAATTGACCCGAGAACTGCAAGAGAAGAGACGGAAGATATTTCATTTTATTTTTTTTTTATATTATTTTCGAACGGGAAAAGCAAAAATTATTTGTGAAATTTCGCTTCTCTGGATCGAAGAAAACAAGGAAATTTAATTATTCAAGAATTATGTCAACATCTGGCAAACTTGCATATCTATTTATTTTATGTAATTTCAAGATTCTTTTTTTTTATAACCTGGTTAATCACGGTCGTATTTGATTTGTTTCGACACTTCTTTTAAATATTCATAAACTGGTTCTGTATCAGTGTTTGATAGAACAATATAGAGTGCAATAAATTTATTTATTTTAAGTAGGTCTCCCCTTTTGAGATTGTTTGGATTCTTCTATTGCATAATCTTACATTAAAAGGCTGTTCTTCTAAAGGAGTCATTAACACACGAGAAAAGGTTACTAAGACATAATTCATCAGTCGCCTTAAGGATATATTCTGAGTAATATAATCAGGGTATAACATATCTTCTTTTTTGCTCATCTACTTCGACTAATTCCACAACTGCATTTTACTTTATTTTATTTTATTTTATTTTATTTTACTTAATTTTTTTGAAAACATTGTAATATTATCACTGATATTCTACTTATGAATACACCATAATGGATAAAAAATTTGTACCGCAACAAAATCAAGGTGACACAGGACTACAGGATCCTAATAATTTAAATAACCCTAGCTATCAACAATTTCAACAGCAATTTCAAATGTCACAACAGATGGCTCAAAGAATGTCTCAACAACAACATCAACATCAACATCAACAGATGATGGCACAACAACAGCAGCAGCAGCAGCAACAACAACAACAACAACAACAGATGAATGATCCAAATGTTATGAATGGCGTAGATATGAATTTTATTAATAGTACAGGAAGTAATAATAGTCATAGTGGGACACCAGCAAATATTGAACAACTAAACAATCAGAAAAAATTATTAAATACATATATTCAAGATTTTTTGCTGAAATCAAATTTGAAGAATTCTGCTGATTCGTTTAGTAAAGAAGCTGAAATGGATTTACAAGGTAAATTATACCAGAATGATAACGGAAAAAATTCTTCTGGATCATCGGTATCACCAGGCGATACGAATCAATTTAAACCATTATATGATACAAGACAAGGTTTCTTATACGAATGGTGGCAATTATTTTGGGATTTATTTAATATTAAATCAAATAGAGATGGTTCAGAGATTGCTCAGGTTTATTATCAAATTATAAATAGTCAGAGACAATTAGAACAAATTCAAAGAAATATTGCTATTCAAGCTGCGAAGACACAATATATCGCAGAAAGAAGAGGTGAATATAAGAATGAAAGTTTGGAACCAATGGAATTGGCTCAATTGTTATCTAAACAACCTGCTTTAGTAAATTATCAAAGATCAATGAATTCGCCAATGTCAAACGCTCAATATTTAATGCAACAACAGCAAGCACAAGCTCAAGCCCAAGCACAAGCACAAGCACAAGCACAAGCACAAGCACAAGCACAAGCACAAGCACAAGCACAAGCTCAAGCGCAAGCTCAAGCTCAAGCACAGGTCCAGGCTCAGGCTCAGGCTCAGGCTCAGGCACAAGCTCAAGCTCAAGCTCAAGCTCAAGCACAAGCTCAAGCTCAAGCACAGGTCCAGGCCCAGGCACAAGCACAAGCACAAGCTCAAGCACAGGCCCAGGCCCAGGCACAAGCTCAAGCACAGGCCCATGCACAAGCACAAGCTCAAGCACAGGCCCAGGCCCAGGCACAAGCTCAAGCTCAAGCTCAAGCACAAGCTCAAGCCCAAGCTCAAGCACAGGCCCAAGCACAGGCTCATGTACAGGCACAGGTACAGGCACAAAGACAGGCTGGTGGCTATATACCGTCACGCACACCTCAGCAAATGAGAGTTCCGATGCAAGGTCCAATGGCTAATCCTATGGGATCTCCAGGTACTGCCGGCATTGGTGGCGTGCCAAATAATAATACACAGAGGAAGAAACAATTATTGCAACACCGACAACAGCAGATTCAACAACAGCAACAGATTCAACAACAGCAACAACAGCAACAGCAACAGCAACAACAATTATTGTTACAGCAGCAGCAACAACAACAAATTAGACAGCGCAATCAGCAACAACAAGGATATGGCCCACAATTGGTCCCAAATAATCAATTTCCGATGAATCAACAACCACAACCACAGCAACAGAATTACGACATGGCAATGAATGATCAACAGCAACAACATGTACCGTATATGTGGAATCAAAAAAATAATGGGAATATGCCAATGATGCAACAGCAACCACAGCAACCACAGCAACAAATGAGTCCTAAAGGTGCTACGCGATCGAACACTCAAGGCGGAAAAATTACAAATGAAAAGAGATCAAGAAATGATAAAATAAAACAAGATTCAAATAGATCAAATAGTACATCTACGGTAAATACTGGGAAATCTTTAGTTGGTGCACCAGTTTCTTCTTATAGAAATCAATATGCTATTGATAATACTACTGGGAACCCAATGATTCAGAATACAACGGGTCCACTTACTACTGCGACTACTCCAAATGGATCATTCGGTAAAGGAACAACTACATCAAAGAGGAAAGCAAGCACACAGAAAGAGAAGGTCAAGAATACTCGCCAAACTACTAAGAAGAAACGATCTGTATCCACAAATAATAATAATTCCACTAATGTATCCGCACCAAATAACACAACGAATAATAACAATAGTAGTAGTAATCAATCAGGCTCAAGTGTAGTCAGTACACCCGTAGATGCAAAGGGAACGCCGAATTTCACATTTGCTGAAAATAAAAATATTCATAATACTCCCGGTACAATGAAGAAAATGGCCAAAAGGAGTTTCTCTGCATCTCAATTCGGACCTGGCGTATCGGATCCAAATTCACCAAGAACAGTAGGTAGTGCACATGGTCCAGCGTCTGCAGGTCCAACATCCAATAAAAAGGATATGTTACCTCCAAATGGTGTTTCACCTCACGTTATTTATTCACCACAATACAAAATGATGGGCAGTCAAAATATGACCCCAAGAAACCCCGTACCTGAATCTCTAAGTAGGGATCCGAGTAAGAATCCAAATGATAATGTGAAAACTAGAAGAAAATCAACTACATCTCTGAATAATAAAACCGGCACCTCTTCTAATGTGATCAGTAGCAATGATGTGGGTTCTTCAAGTAATACTATTTCATGGGAACCCTTAGTAGCTAACCCAAAGAATGGCAAGAACAATAATAGTAATAGTAATAAATTTTCAAGTTCTGAACCTGTCACACCTTTATATTCCAGTATTCTACCAGCCACTACAAATTCTGCAAAGCAAAGTTCTCAGTTATCTACAGTTGACGAACAGAGTGCACTTCATGAAATAGATACAAGTGCTAGAGGCAAAAGTAATACATTGTTGACTAAGAATGAGAGAACCAATTCGGCTATCAGTAAAAATGGTAAAGGTAAAAGTCAAAAGGGGAATAAAAATAGCAAAATACGTGCAACTTCAGATCGCTCAAACTCATCAAAATCTCCGGTTAAAGATGTCACAGATACCTCATTGTTGGCTCACCCTACAGATATCGATACTGTTTCAAAGGAACATCTTGGAAATGACAGTAATAATAATAATAATAGTGACAAGCATGATCCCACGCTTGATGTACATGACAACGTTGCAAATAACTATAATGTCGATGATCCAAATGCAAACTATATGTTTGGTAATGATATACCTGATGACGATATGTTATTTATGAATACTATTATGGATAATGACAAGGATCACTTCGGTATGAATATGAATATGAATATGGGGATGGGAGTTGACATGGATATTCCTAATACTGATTTGTTAAATAAAGGTCTACACCAAACAGCATCCCAAAATGATTCTAAGAAGGACGGAGCGGATGATCGTTTGAACCCTACGGACGATATGGATGCTGATAATGATTTTCCATTTAATGGTTGGACATAATACCATCGTCTCATCGGCAAAGCATAAATTAACATAAGAATAATATATAGTAAGTAAGACATAACGCATAACGAAATTTCCCTTTATTGACGATATAAGTTGTATCTTTTGTAGAATCCATCATATTAGTTATAATTCCTTGACAGGGCATTTATATAATTGTTTTGAAGGTAGTCTCTATTCATTCATATTGGTTGAAGGATGTGTCCTAATGGTTTTTTTCTTTGTGCACTATTAACGTAGTGCCATGACTTCACTAAGATATTACCGCACAACGAGAACAAATCATTTCTGGAAAAAAAAATTGGTGAAAAATTTCGATTTGTTTGAGTTGACTGCGTATGAACATTTCTCTATAACAAAATATTTGGAAGTTCTCTGTAATTTTATCGATGAACTTAATGATAGGCTCGAATATGAAATTAACTATACAGAGTTCTTGGATTTGAAAATAAACTAAGTAGTATTATATAAAATCCAAGCATCAATATTGTGATACATATTAATTTGGAATAGTTAGAGAGTATAGAATATTGAAAATATTTCACTATATCTGTGGTTATATTCTTTATTTGTATGGCGGTGACTTTAAGATTTAAAAGTTTACTCTGACGAAGAAATTTAATCAGTACAATCGTTTTGAGAATATATAGAAACTTCGAAACACATCAAATACTGGATAAGTTACTTATCTTTAAGACTAAAACTTACCTTTTTTTTCCATCAGAATAACAATATAGTGATACTTACAGATCATGCCGGGACAAATCATTAGGGTCCCATTTTTGGAACAGATTGAAGATATCGATTACTGTTTGAAAAACTCTAAGGTTTTTAAGAGCAATTCGAATCAATCATTTTCATATTCAAATAGTAACAGGAACGTTAATACCAATAACAATAACCACATTAACCATGTTGGTTATAATTATAATAACAGTTATTATTTCAATAAGGGAAATAATGCATATTATAAAAAGAATAGCTTAAGTCATGGAAATGGCAGTAATAAGAATTATACAAATTATGGTAATAATTATAACTATGACAACTATAATAAAAACTATGATTATATGAAATATAATACTAGGAAAAATAATAATGTCGTTAATATGTCAGCCTATCCGTATAATAACAGTAACATGAATAACGAACATTCATCAGAGAATTTAAATAATAACTACAATTCAGAATCATACCAAATGTACACAAATAAAGGAGGAAATTCTGATATGAATAAGATGGTAGCCGAGCAGTTAAAGCAAACCTATCCTCAGATTTACGAGAATACTCATACATCCATGTATGCGGGAGCCCAACCATATACCCAAGGGGACTACGCTTTGAATCAAGTCACTAATAATTTAGGTAATCTACAATTGCCTGAGAGTATTTCTCAAGAGAATAATGTAAGTCAAGGATTGACAGGTGATTCCAGCGGTTTCAAAAGTATTCCGAACGGCGGAGATTTCTCTAATAGATCTGATCTTAATATGTTCATGCCAAATCCGGTATCTGGTAACAATTCTGATATTGGTAATATGACATCATTTAAATCGTACATTCCATCCGAATTGTTAGAATCATCAAATTCTGCGTTCCCTTCGAGTAGAAATATGACTCTAGGTTTAGATAATGCTATGTCTAACACCAATACCAGTTATATGCAGCAGACTCCCGCAGCTTCTTTAGGATCACTTTCTCTTGGTAGCAATGCAATTTCTAGTACTCCTGGGTTTACCAATGAGGATACTCTGAAATTTGGTTCGTCTCCATTCGCTAGTAATAACATTAAGGTTGCCAACAATATTCAATCTGCAACTTCTTCTCAACAGACTCAGAATTCACCATTTACGTCAGTTGCTTGGGGTTCTAATCAAATGGACATTCAATCTTCTATCCCTGGAAGATCATCGATAAATGGAGCGAATAATGGTAGCAGCAGTATGTTCGGTATTTGGAATAACGACATGAGTGTCTGGAGCTAACCAATCTGGTTTTATCATTTTCGGATCACAACGTACACATTTATATTAAACAAAATTCTTAATCATTGGGAGGAGGTTTTTCAATGATCAATTAATAGGTTATTTCACTGACAC